>OZ010682.1:1611990-1815394 GCA_963932265.1 Thymelicus lineola | reverse complement strand
ATGAATATTAGTTTGAAATTATCGTATTACTTTCACTTTCTTTATTTATTTCAAAGAATTATAAATATGATATACTTTCATTGATATGGTGTCAGTTTTAAAACTTAAATACTTGTTGATAAGGTCACGAAACTCACGAACTGGCGACTTACGTAGAAAGTTCGATCGTCCGCTACTACCGCGGCAGCAAAACACATTTGCCCGCCTTCCACTGCCAGCGCGGCAGCGGAGCGGATTGCGTATGAACTCTGACTTGCTTTCGGCTTTCGCAATACTACATTAAAATTTCATAGAAGCGCTTCCACCGCCAACAGAGTGAGCGGAACGGACAATTTTCAGTTTAGTTTTTTCTCAGTGGAAGGTCGAAACTCTCTTACTCAGTTTCGCCCAGCTATACTGTTGCGAGAACGGAGTGCGGAGTCCGCTCCGCTCGCAGTGGACGGCGGGCATAGTGAGACGGTGAAAGGTATATACAGCTGCTGTTATCCACGAGTAAATAAGTATATCTAACATCTCCAACTACACATTTATTACATGAAGTTAGTCACTTTTCCAAAGAGTGCAGTGCCATAATATTTGTGACTGTTATTGATTCCATTTGTTTTTTTATTAAATCCCGCGCTGATTTTCATCGTGAGTTGCTTTGTATGAAAGTGACTTCCAACCCCTATTTTTACCTCTTAAGGGATGAATTTACAAAAATCCGTTCTTAGCTAACGTCTCCTTAGCATAAACTATCTCCTGCCAAATTTAATTTTAATCGGTTTGGCAGTTTCTGAGATTATAAATAAGTGGGTACCTAAGTAGGTATATATATAAATATAATGGGTTTATTTTCTTTTCGAAACGATGTCTTATCATTGAGGATAACAGAGGTGAATTACAATATTTTATTGAGAAGTTAGACTCAGACCTTGGATATGAGAAAAGGAGAAAAAAAGGTGAATTATACGCCTTTACTAAGAGTGTAGAGTTCGCAGTACTTATGGGTTCACGTTCCATATTAAAAAACCTACAATAAAATAGGCCTTTATGAATAAGGCCTTTAAACCGTTAATCTTAAAAAAGAAAAAAAAACATTAACAAATGAAGTCTATGCTGGCAGCAAGACCTTCGAAATGGTCCAGACTCGGCTTATGTCGTTCGAGACTACACTGATTTTCAGTCTAGCCTGTGTGTCAATTACAATGCTAGTCATCTGTAATTTATGAGTGGAATACAATAGACGTAGAATAAACGTTTCGCAATGTTTCGTATCTAAGGGGCCGTCCATTAATCACGTGATCTTTTTTTAGCATTTTTTAACCCCCCCCTCCCCCTTGGTGATATGTAGTGAGGTTTAAGACTACCCCCCCCCCCCCTCCCCCAACATCACGTGTATTTTTCCTTTCTTATACTCTGCAAAAAGGTCTTTATACAGATCACCTACTTTCGACATTGTTTTAATCCAAAACATGCCGAGCCGGGCAGTTGATGGCGGCACGTGAGGCCTTCGTTCGTTGCCTGGCAACGGCAAGTCTAAGATCACACTACACGCTGCTTTTCTATTTAAAAATCGCGCGTTTGACGAAAAAATAAATACACGTGATATCTTACTACACCCCCCCTCCCCCCTCGTGATATTTTCGTGATTTTTGTCAAACCCCTCCCCCCCCTTTCAAGCCTCACGTGATTAATGGACGGCCCCTAATGGGAATGTGTTGTTTAAAGTTTATTCTCATTGTGGCGGTATGCGTAGGAATGATCTCCGCGTGACGCATCACATGACTGCTAGACTGCCACCAGTCATCATGGCGTAGAGCGTGGACGACTGTAATTTGTTCCTTTTTAAGGTTCCGAAGTACATTCGGAACCCTTACAGTTTCCGGACATAACGTCCGTCCGTCCGTCCGTCCGTCTGTCTGTCCGAAGCAAAGGGCCGAGATTCTTAGTGCTAGAACTAGCTAAACTCCAGAATCGTATAAAATATTGAAAAAAATTTTTTTTCAGGGTACCTTCCATACAGGTAACGTAAGGATGAATTTTTTATTCATCACTTACCCTATAGTTATATATCCTATATCGTTGAAAAGACCTTCCAAAATTATCATGGATCTTGTAAGACAATTTTTGAACTAGGGGTTCGTTTGCGTAATATTTGGTTTTAAAGTGCTAATTTTGGTTAGAGTTAAGTGTCCCACCCCCTGCTGGCTACGATTGGAGTTGGACAAGTGAAAAAATTCTAATCCTAATAATATTATAATGTGAAAGTATGTTTGTTTGGATGTTTGTTCCTCAATCACGCCACAACTATTGTACTTAACCGATTTGGCTTAAATATGGAATGGAGATAACCCTGGATTAATACTTAAGCTACTTTTTATCCCAGAAAAGTTCATGGTTCCTGCGGGATTTGTAAAAAATTGATCTCTACCGCGGGCGAAGCCGCGGTCTAAATCTGGTGAATTTGGAAAACTATCACTACAATGTTAGCATAAGTAGTTAATGAGTAATAGTCAATAAACCTGCTACTTCGGAACCCTACATTGCGCATGGCCTGAGACGCACTTGCCCGGATTATTTTATTACAAGTTTTTATTAATTTGTTTGTTAGCATGTAATATATGGGCCAAATCTTCCAGGCTGAATTAGTACTATAGTGGTACGGAGCTTGACCACTGAGGTTTGATTTCCGACGGCATTCGTGTCAAACAATTTTAAAATTTATAGTTAAGTATACCACATAAGTACTTACTATTATTTCTTCTGTGGTTATACCTACATTATGAATTCTTTGAAAATATAACAGTACTAATAATTCAGGTCCTTATTTCTGTAGCGACTGTGTTGATTCAGTTAGCTGGCAGGTTCCGGGTTCGACATCTGATTTAGTATTTTCTCTTTGTGTATGTATTGTAGGTAACCAACTACCTACTTATACCAGAAACTTTCCTTAGCTATTTCCGATAATCAATCAAATGTAAAGGGCAATTATTTAGGTTAAAATAAAAATTATTATTGTAATTATCATGTCAATTTCACTTTGTGATAATTCGTACATATTGGTGTATGTATGCATTTAAATATCTACCTACTGGTGAACCTGTAGATGACTGCATTTATAGCGAACAGTCATGGGTTCGATTCTCGTTTAAACCATGCATTTGTCTGAGAGTTATAAATTTTGCTTTTATTTATTTACTTTGGTTAGGTTAAAGAAAAAAATAACACACTTTACATGCTAAGAATTCCCGAATTTTAGAATACCTATGTACTTATTGAAAGTTTTCGTACCTACTAAGTCCATAGAGTACGTAACTATTCTAGAACTCACATAAAATTATTTACAACTAAGTTAACCTTTTACTGAGAAGTGATGTTATATCCATAGAGCTTCCGCAGTTGTGTGAGAAATGTTAATATTTACCTTGTGGACCAGTTAGTTTAGTACTGACCTTGTCTACCGAGCACGGGGTCACGGACGTGGGGTCGATTAGAGGTCGGGAATCGGGACTGAAATGTTATGATAATGATAACTAATGTTTGTTCTTCGCGTTTGGATTTATGTGATTTATTATTTGTTTATACTTTTCTACCTGCCCTCCAGTCCCTCCACAACAGGGAAGTCCTAAGGAGTACAAGTACAAGTACTAAGTAAGAACAATTTTCATAGATAATTTTACGTGATCTGTAATTTTTGTGTCAATAATTTTGTGATAAAGGTTACCGTTTGGCTAAAAATGGCCTAAGTCTTGCCTATTTGCCTGTTACTTACTATTTTTTTTTTACTTGCCTACTTTTTTGCAGATGTAAACATCGTCGCACATTACGTATACCTACTAGTAATACTTTACTCTATGGTCTCAAATTTTCACTGCAAAATGTCATCCGTGCAACGAAAAAGTGCAACACGTTTTCATTGCGATATCGTATCGCCGTCGAACATGTGAATAGATCGTAACTGTCACCGTCAAACGTCAGCTGTCAGTGACAGACACTTGATAAATCATTCAAAGTGTTAGTTTGACTTTGATATAAGAGCAGCGATTACTACTGATTAAAATGTAAAGTTGGTTGACTTTATACATTGAATAACACTCCGTTTAAAACTACTATCGATCTACTTCTCCAAAGCCTACTGCATGCATAAAATAGTATAACGGTGGAAGGTCGGTGGTAACGGATTTCACGTTTCCCGATTTTATAAATAAATTGACGCTGACATTTATCTACTACACACACAAATTAAGATATCATCATATTACAGACAATGAATAAAAAATACAAAAGATATACCCAATCGGGGATTGAGATAAGTACTATTATTTCTTTTGTGGTTAGAGCATTTCGACAGGAGAATATTGCCAAATGTGCTACCACGCTTCGTCATTTTAAGGAGGTTTAAGTATAATTGGGTGTAAAGAAAATATCAAAACATGACTTAATGAATCCTTACAAGTCTTGCGTCCAATGTAAAATTGGACAATAATGTAGTTAGGGGCTGCAGCCGTATAATTTGGGCCAATTTGCGGACTAACAAAGCAAATTAAAGTCGCTTTTGTTTTTGAAACCTGTTCTGACAGAAAATACGAATAATAATACCTCAATTCACATAAGTAATTATGATATAACTAATATGATGCAAGATTCTCGTAGGTTTACCGCATTTACGTCAATTTCTTGCAATATTTTGTGAATTGACAATAATTAGGTGCTACATACTATTGTACTAGAAATTTTACGCGTACATTTAACTATAGGTATGTGATGTTTATTCTTTAGCTGTTGACGTAAGTACCTATTGATTTCATTGGTTCATCCCACAGACATATATCAAGAATAGACGACGCATGTACCTCGAATTGTATGAAAACCAAGCGTGTCACTTTTTTTTGACACATTGTGCTGTCACAAGAATATTTAGTGCTGAAATTCCCCATCCTAGCGATATCAATTCGAAACTGATTCGTTACCGATTCTCGACAACGATTAATGATTCTCAAAATCGATTACCGATAATAATTAGGTAGGGTAATTTCGCCTGTTCGCGTCCATCGCCCAATTCGCGTCCATTTTGCGGATCTCCCTTTAAAAATCTTCGAAAATAAGTCACCTAACACACCAATCAAAAGAAAACTCATTACCGCTAATACTTCAATGTATAAGAGGCACGCACACATGGACAAAAGTTCTGTGCGTTAAACCAATCCCGTTTAGAAAAAATAGTTAGTCTCGACTGTTCAACAAGGATGCTCGTAAGCGCGGGATGTTTAGATAAAAATTAGTGTGCAGCGGCGCGTTTGATGGTAAGTTTTTTATTGTTTTATGTGAATTTTAGTATGCATAGCTGTTTCTACACTTTTATGATGAAAAAAGGAATAATATTAATTATGAATTTGCTTATGTTTTTTATATTTAACGAATAAAACAAGGTGGACGCGAATTACTACATCGAATTTTACAAAACTTCCACTTTGCGTCCGCATTGGACGCAAACTATACCCTACAGGGGATGATACTAAACCAAATTGCGTCCACTATTTTCGTTAAATACTTGCTTGTAAAAATAATTTAAAATGTATTGTTTATTATGTACATTTTTTTCAATTCTATTTTTTAATTGAAATGAGAAATTTCTTTCATTCTTATTTTTTTCCATTTAAGATGAGTTCTTCGGAGACAAGAAAGAACAAGGAAAAGAGAACATACACAGAAGAAGAAAGCGTTAAATGAAATTCGATAGAATAATAAATTGAAAAGACAAATATGCAAAGAATATGCTATTCCTAAGACCACAATATTGGACAAAATCAGTGGGCGCAGACCCGATGGAGTTGGTTGACCCCGCTGGTTCTTGTCCCAGTTTCTTTAAACTGGGACCAGAACCAGCGCTAGGAGTAGAGTCAACTATATCGCTACCATCCTTTTTACCTACAGAGTCTCTAATACAACCAGCTTCAGCAGCAACACAAAAGAAAATCTTTGATTAATTTAAAGACCATCTGATTCTACCTGAAATTTCTAACAAAGCACGAAAAAATAATCAAAGAATTCCAGCATCCATATCTTCTGCTGCATGGAGAAAGTATTATGAAGATAAAGAGCAGAGCAAAAACGAAAAGCATGAATTAATATGAAGAAGAAAGCTAGAACGACTAGAAAAACAAGAACAGAAAAAGACTCAAACATTCTCAAACGGTTTGTAAAACTGCTCCAAAATGAAAAAAGATTTATGTAAAAGGTTAATGAGGAATCTGAGAAAGAAAATTTACCAGCCGTGGAGTAAGTGAAATGTTCTAAATGTAACGATATACTAATTTCAGATGTAGAAGACGACGATGAGAAAAACATAGGCTGTGCTGTGACACGTGTATTAGATGGTATCATCTGAAATGCACGCGATTTGTGGGATTAAGTTATTTAGAGGCCAAAGATAAGTCTTTTGAATGTGACCTGTGTTATTAATTGAAATCAAGGCTGATCTTTAGCAATAATAATTATAATACCTTGTGATTTTAGGGTAAAATAAACAGAATTGATTACTGTTTATTCTTAAAGTTGCAATTATTATTTGCCTACTACTTACCTAATTTTAAGTTCAACCAATGTTGAGAAGAATTATTTTTATTTTTTAAGTGATTTTTTTAATGATAATAATGTTGATTTTTTAATATTATATTCTTAAATAAAGAAATTGTTAAAATACAATCTTTCTTTACAAATTATTAAAAATATCATCCCTATATTCCTTTTCTAAGCTGCTGGACGCTAAATGGTCCACGGGTGGACGCAATTTGGATTTTGTGGACGCAAAGTGGGGAAAACGCCTAATTCTGAAGTTTATCTATTTAAAAAGAAAACACAAGATGTTTCTAATAAAACTGAAAGTTAATCTTAAAATAGACTATATAATTAATACTTTACTCAAATTTTTCATAGAAATTAGTGCTGGGACATTTTTATTATCGCCGTCAAACTTGCCAACTACACTAAATGGACGCGAACAGGCGAAACGACCCTAAACAGAAAATCGTATGATCGTTTGTAGGCGTAGAATATGTAAAACATAAAAAATGCCTTTGGTTGGTTGTACATAATAATATAGTATAGTGCTTGAATATGACCGAATAAATAGTTTTGTGTTTTATTTAACTTGATTATTTGTTAATTATAAACACAAGCTTCAAAAATGTAAAGATAAATAAAGAGATCATAAATATTATGATTGTTTATTATTTGATTTCAAGAAATTAAATAAATGAAAATTAAAAAAATATTTATAAACATTTCTTTTATGAAAATCAAAACATCAAATGGACACATTTAAACTTACCTAAAGTTAAACGAATATTTTCTTTCTAATTAAAAATTCAAAATAAAAAAACAGTACATCAATATTCGGTATTGCGCTTGAAATCAGCCTTCGTTTCTTTTTGGAACGAAGTTCCTTATCGCGCGTTCTGAAAGGGGGCTAGATGGAAAATTTCGACACTTTTTGATTTTACGAATGACGACACTTTTTTTGAAGTGATTCAGTAAGTTTTACAGAGATGGCGCTGTACTGTACAACTTTCTGAATCACGCTATTCTTTTTTTTTGTGAAGAATTTTAACTTTACACAAATTTTTAATGAAGTACTAGGACATCATGAGCGACTAGGAGGTTCGACTGAACGTATTCACTGAACACAGTCGCATTTAGTCGAACCTCCTAGTCGCTCGTGATGTATTAGTAACTTCATTAAAAATTTTGTGAAGAATTTTAACTTCACACAAATTTTTAATGAAGTACTAGGACATCATGAGCGACGAAGAGGTTCGACTGAATCACGCTAGCGTGATTCAGAGAGTTTTACAGTACAGCGCCATCTCTGTAAAACTCATGGCGCTGTACTGTATGCTCTGTATAATGTATACATGGCGCTAGCGTGATTCAGAAAGTTGTACAGAGATGGCGCTGTACAACAAAACTTAAATCGCAAGGAACTTCGTTCCATCCGGGTGTCCCTTGACACCTCTCATGTTTTTTCGAATCCGTAAAACATCATCATTGAAATGAATAGAACATATACGGCTATGTTTTGTTGGAAACCAATATCTATGCCCCGTCGCTATAATTCATTTTGCTTTAATATTGGGGTCACTTGAAAACCTTTAATTATAATGTTATCATGAATAAAATCACTATACAGAAACATTAATATTGTAATGAAAAATAATTTGCCTGTTAAAAACTGTCTCTATGTAAATATTATTATTCATTAGTTTCCAAAATCGATTAACATCGAGACCACACCGAGTAAATGAACAACACTATATGCTATATTTTACAGAAACACGACAATATTCACCGTACTACGAAGCTAAGCGACGATTTATAGTAACGATTGTTTTACTTTCATTGCGTGTTCCAGTAAACAAGCCGTATAAATTTTGCTACCAAAATCAGCAATGTATTGAGTAGTATGCAGTACACAGTAAGTTAGTGCTTTTCGTTATAAAACGTGGTAGAAATGCAATAAATATGAAAAAAATTATTTTAAAATAAATTACTACACAATTTTATAAATAAATTACTTAACGATGAAAAGAAATATTTCTTTTACCTCTGCTAACTGTATTTGTAGAATTCCTACAGTTTAAAACGTTACAATTAGGCATTTTTTGTTATTTCAGTTGACATCTATTGCCAATAGCAGTAAAACGCCAACTAAATGACACGGCGCTCAAATAGGATTTAAAATCCTTTCTGTTACACGTGAAATGTATGAACATGCGGCATCTACTCTAGGTATACATGTCTGTGGTTCATCCTCATTTTCATGGATGAAGGAATAACAGAACTATGTTAAATTTTTTTACAAATCTGTGGTTCTTTCTTACCCTATTCTTATACTGGATACATTTGTAACTTTTATCTTGTTCTTTGCTTCTCTCTTTACTAAAGATAGCTTATATTTAACTTTTCTATAATTGTGAATACCTTATAATGCTTTATGTGTAATAAATTATACTACCGATAGTTGTCTCTATATAGACAATTTTATTTATTATTTAGCTGATTCGCACGATGGCTTAAGAGCCATTTCGCAAAACTCGGTTGATAAACTATAGGTATTTGAAGCGGCTCCGCGGCGTGATATTGCCTCGCGCGGCTCGCGTCGCGCTTGACCTCAGTTCTGTGCGAGTAATCTTCTTGATACTTTCAAACGTAAAAATTTTAAAATTATGAACATATAATTTTAATTATACACTTTGTGACCACATACATGTATCTGGTTTGTGACAATATAAGTTTATATAACAATTAAGAGTACAATGTAGTAGTACCATTATCGGTAACTTATTTACATAATACATTTTAGGTACCTACTTAGGTACATCACAATAAAGATGTCCAATAGATGCATATTGCAAAAATCAATATTTTGGCACATCAACGTGAAAAATTAAAAATCACGTTTTTTCAAGGTGATCTATAAAATGCAATATGCGTCCATTTTGCCTGCGATATTCGCAGCGCGTCGAAATACATAGGTATACCTAAATTCAAATCAATCGGAGGGTATAGAACCGGGAAATCCCGGAACCGAAAATCCCGGGATTTACAAAGGAATACGGTACTTTTCAAAAGAACCAGGAAACAAAATAAAAGAACCGGGAAACAAAATAAAAGAACCGGGATTTTCTGAACTTTTGGGAAATAAAAATATGTCGCGTCGTGATACAAAAGATAACGTAAAAATAAAGGTAAATACAATCCATACACAAAAATGATTACAGCTTTAAAAAGAAGATATTCAGAACGTCGGCTACATGAAGCAGCTATACTAATATAATATTATTTACACAACCCAGATCGATATTTTTCTAATATAAATGAAGATGATTTAACTCTTTTTTCTCGTCCAAGCAGTGCTGAATTGTGCAATACAATTGTGTTGCTTTCATACAATTAATACGAAACTTATGTTTGCATGTAAGGTTTAATAGTATGATGGTTACTCAATCACGGCAAACGACTATACGGATTTGGGTAGAAAACAGTTTTTCCCTATTTAATGCTCCTGAGAGATAAAATAGGAAACGCGATACTAACTATTTTCACGCGGGGAAAGCCGTGGTAAAATAATCCCGAAAGAACTGAAAATCCCGGGAATCCCGGTTCCAGCATAGGCGAGTACCGAAAATCCCTGTAATTTAAAACAGGATCGGTTTTCGATACCCTAATCATTACCGTGATACAAAAGATAACGTAAAAATAAAGGTAAATACAATCCATACACAAAAATGATTACAGCTTTAAAAAGAAGATATTCAGAACACTATTCTTTGAATGTTAAAAACGAATTCTTTATTGTTTTCTGTTGGTTTACAAAACAAAATATTGACAATAGTCTAGTATAATAAATTATGAGAAACGAAATTCGCACTTTCCTCCCAAACCACTTGCTCTACAAGAAAAATGTATGGCACATAAAATGTCAATCTTTTTATGGGCTACAACTTTTACTCGATCCTTTCGGAAATCGTCTAGGACGCACCGTTTAGGAGATATAAGGAGTTTTCGGAAAATTTGGGAGGGGGGGGGGGTTAAGGTTGGGCCCAATAAGATTGGGTAATGTTGCAAGTATGAGTTCCACAGGGCGGATGGAAATTCAGTCGGAAATCGTCTAGGACGTACCGTTTAGGAGATATATGGTATTTTAGGAAAATTTGGGGAGGGGGGGGGGTAAAAGTGGGTTCAGTAAGATTTAGCAATAAGGTTTGGGGGTTCACTAAAGGGGGTTGAAATTTCCGTCTAAACTTGTCTAGGACGCACCGTCTCCGAGATATCCGGGATTTCCGGTTTTCCAAAAATCTATATCCCGATATCCTGATCTGCCGATCTGCGCCTACCTGATGAGTGCGGTATTTGCCCGGATGCCTCCCAGATTATCACGACGCAAAATTCCACTTTTGGGTGAAGAACTGAGGGGGGGGGGGTATAGGGGGAGGCGAGGGGTTGTGAAGGGAAAAAATGAGAGGGTGATTTGTATTTGTGTTGTGTATTTGAGATACGTGAGTTTTGGGGAGTTGACGGAACTTGGGTGCACGAGAGTTTCCAAACAACGAATGTATTATCTTTGACTAATAATAAGTGACTATAGCTGACTAATGTCGGAGCTTCTATCATTCCAACATTTTGGCTTAGCAATAGGGTCCCGTTGACACCGTTTGGGTACGGAACTCTATAAAGTACAGATTGATCTAAAAGTTGTATAAATAAAGGGTATGTGTATACAAGTTATAATTATTTATTATTTTTTTTCTATGTAAATATGTAATTTACACATATAACAAAAAACCTAAATACTGTAAACAGTAACTAATGTCTAAAAACGGACAATGTTTTATTTCAAATTACAGCAGTGACTTCCAACCCAATAGGGGTTGAATTTCCAAAAATCCGATAGCCTAAAGCCTTCTTCGATAAATGAACTATCCAATACAAAAAGAATTTTTCAATTCAAACCAGTAGTTCCTGAGATTAGCGCGTTCAACCAAACAAACAAACAAACTTTTCAGCTTTATAATATTACAATAGTAATAGTATAGATTAGTATAGATATAGTTATATTTTGTACATATGTATGTTCGTGATTTTCTCCGTTACTACTTACACTACATAAATTGGAAAGAAATAGTTACTTAATTTCTATTGTTTTCTTCAAACCAAAGATGTTTAAAGCAGAATATTACGCAAACGGACCCCTGAATTGAAAAATGGTCTTTTGAAACCTATAATATTTTTGAAAGACCTTTTCAACGATACCCCACATTAAGGGGTAGACGAAGAAAAAATCATACGGAACGGACAGACGGACGGACGGAAGGACGGACGGCCGGACGGGCTAGCCGGCCGGTTGAAATAACGAACGGACTAGACATGATTCCGATTTGACTACAAAACCCTGAAAATTATAGAAAACTAAAAATAATACAATTGACTGTAACTAAAAATTCTCACGTGATCAAGACTGTTCAATGGCAATATAATTACGTTACTTTTACGAAATCTATTCCTTAGATGGCTAAAGCAAAAATTGACATAGGTCCGACGTCCAAGAGTGCTGCCGCACGACTGATTTGATTTCGCGCCAGTGCGTATCTTTATATGGTAAAGTAAATTCGTTTTAATAAATTATTTTTTGCAGTAAGATAAAAAAAAAATTACGTGTCATATTCGACAAAGACCATATTTTATTACTACATAAATTTTTGATGGGAAATACGCTTTATTGAATACAAAAATCGATGGTAAAGTCATGGCATAAACCATGAAAATTGGTAATGTTATTGAATTAATTTTGAAACGAATATTATAGTAATCGTATATCCCTTGTAATAAATGCAAAATATAATATATGAGTGTTCTCTAGACATTTTTTTTTACTCAATTTAATAAAACTTAATAAAGAAAATCAGTGTATGAAATTGACTCTGTCGTCCTTTTGCTGAAAAATAGTTATGCTAGATTGACAGTTACGCAGAAACAAATTAATATTTTCAAAATTCCGGTAAATGAAGATCCAAGATGAAGGATTGATCTATTTTATGAGTTCATTTGCCAGCATTAATATCTTTCTTATGATACTAATTTTTGACATCAAATTCTTCATTCCGCGCGTCTAACCGCGAAATGGCTCTTAAGTCTTAAATCCATTAGGGCACGGGTCGTACTTCTAGAATCTAGAGGATGCCTAGCTAGATTGCCCCTGTGCGGATTGATTCGCATTCACGCGATACTGCAGAATAACTTATTAGTTATTATCAGTTATTTTCTGCTTAGTTGGAGTTTCATTTTATAAATGAGGTCGGTAAACGATCCAGTTATTTTCATGTTTGTAATATAATTGGCGAGTGAGTCTGACTCCGGTGCAGGTCGCTTCCAAAACATGTTAAATATTGATATGATGAGAAGTGGTTCCGTTTTTATTTATTTACATGTACCTATGCCACGTTATGAGGGACTTGGAATTTATTTCATTTTTTAACCGACTTCAAAAAAAGGAACAGGTACAATTCGACTGTATTTTTTTTTAATGTTTGTTACATCAGAACTTTGGACTGGGTGAACCGATTTGGATGATTCTTTTTTTAATCGAAAGCTGGTGCTTGTCGTGTGGTCCCACATAAATTTGAACGAGATCTGACAATGGCATCCATGTCAAAAGTACAATGCACTTCATTTGAAATCGGTTATTTTTTTTGTTAAAATGTTAGATTATTTTTTCTTTAAATAACAAATAGTTAATGCAATTTACAAATAATATTTTCAGGCGTGTTACTTTACCTACCTACAGGTGGGGAACTTTTAATGTCAAATTAGGTGGTAACGGATAAGGCCACCGTCAGCGTACTTACACATCTATTTAACAAACGTACGTATTTAATTTTAAAATAACATTAACAAAATACATGAAAACAATTATTACATAAATCTGTACTAATATTATAAAGCTGAAGAGTTTGTTTGGTTGAACACGCTAATCTCAGGAACTACTGGTTCGAATTGAAACAATTCTTTTTTTGTTTGATAGTCCGTTTATCGAGGAAGGCTATATAACATCATATATTTTTGTAGTTAGTTTTTTCCACAAATTAACGCGGGTGAAACCGCGAGGCACAGCTAGTGTATTATAAAATAGAGCGTATTTTAATAATAATAATATGTGATAGTATCTAATCTATAGGTACTTCTATACTAATATTATAAAGAGGAAAGATTTGATTGTTTGTTTGCATTGAATAGGCTCAGAAACTACCGAACCGATTTGAAAAATTCTTTCACTCTTGGGAAGCTACACTATCCCCGGGTGACATAGGCTATGTTATTTTTTTTTACTATTTTTCCCGAAGCGAAGCGATGGCGATTTCCTAGTGTAGGATAAGTTGGTACATTCATATTTTAATTGTTGGCATAAGGATCTCCACTGCACCGGATGCTTATTGCTTACTACCTGCAGGAACCGGTCAGGCTGTAGTTACATAACACAAGTTAATGGTTTTTGTCCAATTTGTCCCTCAACAACCATAATTAAATATCGATAATGATACGTTGCTTTCTTTCGGGTATAATTACTATGGAAATAGTATTCATTACCCACCAACTTTTCTGCACGTGCGATGGCCGATTACAGTAACTTTTGATACGTACAAAAGCAACGTTTATAATATTCAAGAGTTGGTGTATCTTCATTAAATCCTCTTGTAGTATAATAGTTATCTAATTCATATTTTTCGTACCTATCATAATGTGATTAATGAAGTCCAAACCGATATCCAATAGTAGTAAATCGATATGCAAACATAATTTCGACGGATGCAAAGTGACTCTTTTCACTTTGCACCTGTCAATTTGTCTTATTTAAGTTATGTTATTAGACACACAAACGAAACAAGCATATGGACCATTAAATGGTATCGTACCCTTAGTGGAAAAAAGGCATAAGATGAAAATTGCAATTTTACAGGAGAGCAAAAACTGTTAAAATATCAGTAAGTAGTCAAAGGAATTTACATTACGATTTCTTGCACAAAACCGTCAAGATTAATGATAAAAATTTGAAAAAAATTGAGCAGGTATATGCAACCCCGTCTTTCCAATCATATTTAACTAAAATTCAAAGTAACACGACTTATTCTTTTTTTCCACTGAGGGTGCGGCATATGGTTACAGTTGCCATTGTTAGCCACGAAGGAAGCGATAACACAATCTTTAAACTACACTCGGGTGCAATGAAATCGCACATTTGATTTTTTTCTGCAAAATACAAATTATTTTTTTTTCTGAAAGATACATATATATTTTTTTAATATGGAATTAAAGCTGGTTTCATTACCTATCCAACGATACCATACAAGCCGTTATTACTTTACCCTACGGCCAAGAATTAATGACAACAAAAAAACCCTAAAATTAACTCCCTTAGGTTACCGTAGTTTGCCAGACTAATGCAGGTATAAAAAGGCATGTTTTGAGTAAAATGTCATCAGTTGCATTTCAACGCTCAAACTGAAAGGACGTCCAGTGACTACAGCTGCAATAATTATCGAAGAAAATGGATACTACGCCAGAAAAAGCCGCTCAAGTCGTTGCTCTAATTGAAGCAGGCCAGAACCAGAGTGCTGTAGCTCGACAGCTGAATATCAGTCGATATTCAGTTCGTCGTGTATACCAGCGCTATCGGGAGACTGGTGGCTATGAACGACGACGAGGATCTGGTCGAGCTAGAGCTACAACTCAGCGCGACAACCGATTTCTCGTAACGACGGCTTTGCGAAATCGTCGCCTGACAACCGTTGATCTTGCACATCATCTCCAAGAGGTGCGTGAAGTGGAAGTCAGTCGGTGGACGGTCAGAAGGAGACTTGCTGAAGGCGGCCTAACAGCGCATAGGCCAGCAAACGGCCCTAAATTGGCGCCAGCTCACCGCCAAGCCCGTCTTCGATTTGCACAGGAACATGTGAACTGGACAGTCGACCAATGGCGAACAGTTCTGTTCTCAGACGAGTCTAGGATGTGTCTCCATGGCAATGATGGACGAGGGCGGGTCTATAGAAGGCCTACAGAGAGATTTGCCCCGTGTTGCATCACGGAACGCGTTGCATATGGCGGTGGTTCGTGTATGTTCTGGGGTGGAATCTCTTTGGAAGCCAAAACTGAGCTTGTCTTCCTCACTGGGGCCAATATAAGGCGTCCAACAAGGGGACTAACTGCTCGGAGGTACGTCGAAGAAGTTCTCCAGGAACATGTCGTACCATTTAGCGGTTTCATTGGAGAGAACTTTCTCTTTATGCATGACAATGCAAGACCCCATACCGCTCAAATTGTAACGCAGTACCTTCAAGAGGTGAATATCAAAACAATGGTGTGGCCAGCTCGGAGTCCGGACCTTAATCCGATCGAACACGTCTGGGACAATTTAAAAAGGAAAATAAGAGACCGAAATATTGCTCCAGCTAATCTCCAGGAGCTGCAAACTGCGCTCAAGGAGGAATGGGACGCTATCCCACAAGACTCTATCAATCACTTGATAGAGTCGATGGGAAACCGGTGTCGAGCGGTAATTCAAGTAAGAGGGGGTAACACTTCGTATTAATAAAGGTATTTTTGTAAGAAAAGGGTGTTTTTTTTTAAGCCTTCATTTCCCACACAGTTTTGTCAAGGAAACTTCTTTTAATAAAGGATGAATTTGTAATTGGTGTTTTTTTTTGGCAGTAGGATAAAGTAATAACGGCTTGTATGGTATCGTTGGATAGGTAATGAAACCAGCTTTAATTCCATATTAAAAAAATATATATGTATCTTTCAGAAAAAAAAATAATTTGTATTTTGCAGAAAAAATCAAATGTGCGATTTCATTGCACCCGAGTGTAGTTCTCTGACAAGCAATGCCAGGCATGCATAATATTGCACATGTTGCAAAACGCTTAAATCAACCAGCGAAACCTGGAACCGTGGCCTCTTCACGTTATTGATTGTTTAGCAATGTGCAACAAGAGCAGGGCATATTGGGTTGTGAATTATGATCAATGATGGTATGAAGCCAACACCATGAAAATAAGACCTTTATCTGAGGTTCGTCTCAACACCCTTCAAAGCGAAACTGAAATATCTCGTATGATTTCTAGAAGCTTTCAGCACACTAAATTTGATGAGAAATTAGTAGGTAAAATAAAAAACGATAACTACTCGTATATTCAAATTGATAGTATTATATTTATCTGCCATTTAACGTGCTAATAGAGCGTAAATAAACTGGTGATTGTTATGTAATCAGACAAACACGACGGCGCTTGTCGGTTTATTACATGAAGTGTAAAAAAAGTGTGACTAAATAAGAAGTTGTAGCGTATTCAGATTAAGTGATAACGAAATGATAGTGATTCACGGAATACTTTTGGTTTATCCTATCCTACTTCAGAATTTCACTATGAAATATTTTGTGTGATACTGGCCCGCTCTCGGTTCGCTCTTGACAACATGATATTTATTATATAATATTTAGTTATTTTTTATGTGATGCTGACAAATGAACAGATGAGTCACCTGATTGATCAATTACAATTTATAAATATCACCCTTTTTTTGGCTTGAGAGCCAGTTCTTTCTTTCCTTTTCTTCTCTCTTTCTTGGTCGGCAACGCATCAGTGATGCCTTTGGTGTTACTGATGTCCATGGACGACGATAGCCACTTACCATCAGGTGGATCGTCAGCTCGTTTGCCGGCTATTTCTATAAAAAATATATAGATTAGATATACAGACACTGCTAGATAATTATCTAGCTTGAGTGTAATACGTTTTTCAGATAGGTACCTAATCCTGAGTCCTGACACAATAACATGCTACATTATGAAATATTTTAAATAACAACCATTGCTAAAACTTGGTAAACAAGGCTTCAAAGCAACCACCTATCACATCAGTTTCCTCAATTTTTTCCACAATCATTACCTGGAACGTATTGACATCGGAGGGTTACAATGCCTCAACAAACAAACAAACAAACAAAAAAACAAACAAACAAACAAACCACTACCAATCAGTGACTGTCGCGTGAATCACGCACTGACCAAAATATTTTCATATAAACAGATGAGTAAGTTATCATTATTGGTTTATTAGTAATTCTGATAACATAACACTGACTATTTTTAAGCAAAACATCATCATTTATATATGCACGGAGTAGCTTTACGTGCGATTGAAGTAAAACTTCTTTGACGTTGGTAACACGTATTACTTACCAAAAAAAAAACTTTTTGATACCCCACTCGGGTAAGTATATTTGCTGAATTCAGTAAATTCATCCCCTTCCTCATAACAACCCCCCCCCCCCCCTTCAAACGCCCATTTTTTAATACACAAATCAAATAGCTTACACGTGACATCACATAATATAAGTACTCACAACTCCGTCCGAATACGGACTTTACTTTGTATGGAGTTGAATCGTTTATCATTTAGAAATTTTAGAATGTCTTCATTTAACTTGACTATACATGATAGTCTGCGCTCGGGGCACTGTTCCTGCCATTTAAACAATAAAATATAGCACAAGCGTGACCGCTCTCAGACAATAGTTAATGATGCATTGCACTCGGAATACCCTGACGAGCAGACAAAAAAAACTACTCTTGCGTGTGTAATATTTTTATCTATCGGTATACGATGTGCCTACGTGATCAACACAGGCAGAGGTCGCTGCACCCATTGCAAATATCAAGCACGAACGAAAATGCACAAACCTTAACCCACATATCTACGCCAAGGAACAAGTATCTCTAAAGGTAAACCCATAGAGACAGAATTCTGATGTCACTGATAGAACATGGGTCGTTTCTGCTTCAGCACATTCGCATTTCTGTAATTGGTCCCTTCCCGCTTCGTCCCTCTGGCTCGTATATCATTTGATCTCGTAGTGTAACGTATGTAGTCATCTCAGTCATGTCACCAATTACATTGGTCCATCCATCACGTACAGTAGAACTGCACGTGGATTCACACGCGCATTTTGGCATGCACCGTCCTATTGCCATCAATGACTGGTCGGCTTGGCACACGATCAGCATCCGTTGTCTAGAAAGAACCAGATGTTTCGCCTCAGAGCATTGCCCCGCTAACAGTGCCATGGGCATCCCCTAATAGAAAATGTCATGGTTCCTATATATTTTGTTTTGATGCTATTGTGGGCTTATATATGTAATGAAACTCGACGAGCGGACTTCTTTTAATGTAACTGGGATAAAAGAGCCGTGAAGAGCGTAGCCCCTCGTGTAGCCATCAGGCCCTCCCCACTTTTCAGGACCTTCACAGGAACGCAATTGGCTTTCCGTATAAGTGCCGTGTGTGGAAATCTCGTCAGGGACCTTATTTTGGAAGGTCCTAAAATGCTGAAACTGAACAAAAATGTCAATTATTTCTTTTTATAGGCAATTTGGTAACGACGCTCCCTTCTGAGACAGAAACCTGGGATCAATTGCCGGCCTGTTTTTACTAAAACCAAGATACTATTTGCGTTTATATTTTTATTATGTCAGTTATCCTACTCGTACAACTACAGGTAGCACTACAACAGTAGCTAATACGGTTTACAAATGACAGATTACAGATAAGCCGGATTCTAGCAAATGCCAATCACCCTAATTCTTGTAAAAGAGTTCATCAATCCTAATATGGCAATCTAGTGGAATAATGAGTCAGCCACGAAAGAGCAAGTAGTTTTTAGATGCGTTACCAAATAAGGAAGCATGTACTCGTAACAAGTATCTGCCTGTCAATACGTCGCTATCTTGCGAAACGCGAACATCTACTTCAGCTCAACTTGACATGTCTACCACCTTGTGACGCTTTTTACCACACATATCAGCTTAATTAAAGGGTTTTATGTTGTCCTGCCTATGGTTATCAAAAGAATTTGGTACTTAATTGGCAGATTCCATACATTTTTCGTGACATTCGAATAGAAAAAGAAGGTGTGTTTCTCATAACGAGTTAGCAGATAAAAATTCTACCTTTGCATACATCTAGTTAAGTATTAAACTATTCGTAATGAATAAAATCAACTGTTTCATTGCGCAGGAGCAGGCACTACACTTTTTTGCCAATTAGGCCTGGTTTGTGTATTATTTTATTTCTTTTGGTTTTAGTCAGAGGTTTTAGTTCAATGCCGAGAAAGTTTATTTTAACCCTAAGAGAAGGTTTTGTGCATTGTTTAGTTATTGGACCTAATTATTTTACATAAATATTTAACAACATGGGGTCCTTCAAGAAGCGGGTCTATCTTCATCTTCTTGGCCAGCAACGCGTTGATGACGCCCCTGGTGTCGCTAATGTCCATGGGCGGCGGTGATCACTTACCATCAGGTGACCCGTCTCACTAAATTATTATCCTCCTATCGGGAAGTTGACTCCGCACATCCGTGGACATCCGCTATAAAAAACGCATTACCGACGCGTTGCCGATTATAAATAGCTTCGTATCAAGTACAAAGAAATATCGAAATCGAAACAATGTCAGCGGCGAATTGCACTTCATATTAAGCATCGTCCAGCATCGTCGATGGTAATTTACGGTAATTAAATTGCGTGGAATCTGTGGCCGTCGGTATACCGAGAGCTAATTGAACTGAGTGGTTTGCGGACTGCTCTGATGAACAATGGCTCTTTACGCATTGAAGCTATGATATAATATCATTCAGTTTTAACTCGTACGCTTATAATTTCCACCCTGGGTGGTATATAATTTACAGAGCTTGTGACACTTTTTAAATCATAACAATTGCTCTGTAGAGTTCTATGGCGTTTCTACGTAGATGGAGATTTTACTCGTAGAAATATGTTTGATGATACCATCCTATTATTTGTTTTGTTACCTATATAAATAATAATCTTATACGTTAGTTACATTCAACTTACATTTTATTCAAAAACTACCTGTGCCCCGCGGTTTCACCCGCGTTAACTTGTGGAAAAAACTAACAACTAAAACATATGATGTTATATAGCCTATAGCCTTCCTCGATAAACGGACTATCAAACACAAAAAAGAATTTTTCAATTTTAACCAGTAGTTCCTGAGATTAGCGCATTCAACCATAAAAACAAAGTCTTCAGCTTTGTTATATAATATTCAAAAATAGTACACAAGAAGAACCGGTAAAATACCATTCAGAATTAGCCGAAGCGGCAATTATCACGATTCGGTAACATCCGCGACATGCTCTCGACCAATGATGTTTAAATAAATATAGATACGTTATGCCCTTACAAATCAACCGAAATATCTGTTCCGATGTCCGCAAGGCACGCTTTATTGCTTTATCGCACGTCTTTATCGCTCTCGCGTCAAAACTACATCGCTATCTCTTTCTTCACCTGAATAAGAGTTCCCAATTGGGAACTTTTTGAGTCACACAACGCGCGCGCTAATGACATATCTGCCTCTTTTTAATATATAATATCATTGCTCTCGACTCCAATGTCAATGTTTCGCAGCAAACCAGTTCGCCTACGTGATTTAAAACGTTTCTAAATATTCCATATCCGTTTGACCCCCCGCTGCTGCGGAAATTACTCAGAAACAATAATAAAGTGATTCAGTTAACGCAAACCCAATTATGATATCAACAACAAGATCAGATCAAGAAGATTTCAACAACAACCAGCAATGAGACAAAGATGAAAACAACAAAATAACATAGAGCAGAGCCATATACATACCATTAGGGATATCCTCCCATCCCATCGTTGTTTACGATCGTGCAATAATATGGCATTATCTGTAGTTCTGGATACATAAGACGAGAAGGGGAACAACTCCTTAGTTTTATTGAAAAGTGAGTAGTTAATCAAAGCAATGATTTGGGATGTAACGGGAATATTTGGGGGATGATTTTGATATTCAGGATTATCTTTGTCTGCTTGTGGCTAGGACGCCAGGTCCTCTGGTCAGACACATCCCTTTGATACTCAAGCAAGCTAGTAGAATTCTTTATTACCTAGCTCACTATCATCTTCATTCATCTTTGTTTTGAAATTCCTTGACCTAATGCTATTTTGGGCTATCGTTGATTTTATTTTGCTGATTACTTTACTTCAGGAAGATACGATGAACTCTTAAGGTAAGCAAACTTGCATATTAAGGATTACCAGATGATAAGGTCCAGATAAGTGACGTCACGTGTTTAATCGACTGTTTCTGTTTTTAGCAGCTAAGATTAGATTGTACTGAGGTCCGAGACTAAAGGACTTGAGTAGAGTACTCAACGTTCGTAGCATAAGTCATATACATACTCACACTCTCGGTCACAATAAACAAACCATTGCATTTTTAGATCTACTGTAATTCTATGGCATAGTGACGTAGAAAAAACAAACAGAGAATGTTAGAAACTTATTTCACTTCCGCGAAGACATTTTTCATGATTAATTCCTGCAGAGCAGAACAAAAACCAGTTTAAATCAGAGACCGTTAATATTCACGTCATAAATCATTCTCTGTTTCCCATTGGACGCGTGTATTACAGGCATTATGAATAATTACACCTGTGTAAAGATGTAGTGTTTGTTAAACGTGTTATTAATATTTATGGACGAGCGCGAGATAGCTATCTCGATAACGATACAATTTAGATAACGTTCCGGCATGCGCCACCGGCGATAGCCACTGGATTAAAAAGCTAGGATTAACATCTTCCTATAAATCATTTCATCACCAATCAATAAATTATTCATCATCAATAATATCGCTCGTCTTGGGACTTTTCTCACTGTGTGATATAAAGACCATAAGGTCACCACGGTGAACGCTGGTTAAACTTTACATTACATCATTTTAATATTTTTAAATGGGTACTTATTCCTCCAAATCTAATTTTAAATAAAATTTATGTAAATAATCTTTAGAGTAAGGAGTTTTCGCATTCGAACTTCAGGCTAGCTCCAAACCTATTCTGCAGTCACGCACACACACATAAGCATATTTTAACATTGTCATTGACACAGACACAGATTTACCATTAACTTACATTCTCTCCAGTTTTCTTCCTATCACCCGCGTCACATTGACGTCACGTTTTTACATTATTTGCACAGCCGATATCAATTAATAATACTGTAACTACTGCAATGCACATCAAAGAATTATCCTACGTCAATGCGGAGCCGCTACAGGCGCTAGGTATATCTCGATAGTAAGATGTCGTCCGTGACATGTAAGTATTCCATTTTGTGTTACTGACAACCGTTATCTACACTGTGATTGTGACTTAAGAGACCCAGGAATAATCAAGAATTTTAGTAATTTTGGTTTTACATGTACTAATATTTATTTAAATTTATGTCACCTCTTAAATTAAGTAACAAAGGGTAAAACTTAATGCCTAATGGCATTGTCCACCAGTCAACCCTGGGTGGATGTGGAAAGAGCTGATAGAAGAGCTGATATTATAACGAATACTTCTGTGGTTTTACGAGATGTTCTTCACCAATTTAAAATACGTGGGTATTTCGAAAAATGTGTGGTATGTACGTCCAGAATTAAAATTCAGACCCCCCCATATATCAAACCACTAATATATCAGTACATATGATATTGTTTTTTATACATCCTGAAAATGTATGGCTCACTGTAAATACCTGAATAACAAAGTACGTATTGAAATCAACATGTTTACTTCAGCGGCCGACGTCACTGAAAACAAGTGGTGTTTTGTGTTGCAAACAATAGCGACATAGATTTCTGTTGATAACACACCTGCCTTATCGTCGTGATATCCTAGTACACAACTACGCAACCGTTGTGCAATAGATAAGCCCTGTCGATGGTAACCCCGACGCTTGATGCTCCATTCATCTTATCCAAGCCAACCTTGCTTTGCTGAATAACGGACAATGCGAGTTTCTCGTTGATCGATTGTTTTTTTATGGAAATAGCCGGCAAATGGTGGCAGGTCCTTTCTGACGGAGGTCACTGCAGTTTGATCAAATCCCGACGGTACGTGCATGGCATTTTGACACACTTGGCTAGTTTTTTGCTTGCAGTGCCCAAAAGCCAATTTAAAAGGAAGTTTGAGAAATGTAATCAATAGTAACAATTTAGTTTTGCATGGAATTAAATCTCAGCATATTGCTTCTGTTTGCTGTCAATAAAATAAGTCTTCATAAAGTATGACTTGAGCTGATAAATGTTTGTACAGCTCGTTAACTTGTTAAAAACATGCATAAAATATTATGATTCGTACAAAAAACGATCGATCACGGATTGTGACAGCTTAATAAAATTAAGCGTAGCTCCTCTGACGTCAAATGAAGTATGTAAATTTTAATTAATATGATAATTTCACGTGCAAAATCTAAAATTATAAAATAATTAAAACATAATAGAACAAGATTTTAATTAGGTATAACGTATAATTATGTCGACAATCAAATTCCATGACTTAAGCGCGTTGAATTCTTTTCAAGGGCGCGGCTTTAGAGGAGGTAACTGTGGCGAGTGAGAGTACAACCGAACCCGCAACAGTTCGCGATTGTTTGCATTTACATTGCATTACATGCAATAACCGCAATCATTGCGGATCGTCTCGCCGCGCGACGCGGCCTAAATGGGAACCAGCCCGAGTATTTCGCACTATGAACCAGATAGCGGCGGGTTTCCTCTGTCTTACGGCACGATAATTCATTAAGTTTTTTGTTGATTTTATAATTATTTGCAAGCTCATAGCGAGTTATCAACAATATGGAGCAGCATGAATTTATTTTACTTCTATGAAAAAAGTATAGTTTCAGACTTTACTTAAATAAAAAAATCTATTATTATTTTTGGCTGCAAACTATCTGTCAGTCCAGTCATTTAGATCAAATATTATGTATGTGATTAAGTAGGAATATTAAAAATGTAACACAAAAAGGGTTCGTTTACCTAACAGCCAAATTCTTACATAATTTAAAGGCATTAGGTAGGTATTAATTTTAAATTCTTCCGTGAACGTACCCTCTCCTGTGATCTCCGAACGACCGTATAAATATGTCAAAAATGTAAAAATGTTTAAAAACAATAGCCCCGGGTCTAGATGTAAAATATGTCGTACTGCCAGGTCAAATATTCCTTTGTACATAATTGAATACTTTTCGTTGTATATTTTAACACTTCATTAAGAGACATTTCTTTTGTGCAGAGGGTGACGCTTGTGCATGTTTGACTTGAACGAACACCAGTAATATACATTCCATTGTTTGAATACTCATTATATTTGAGATACAAATATGTTTAGATTATATTTATTTGGATACGCAACATTATCGAATAACGATACGATAATATAGTAATAACAATTTAAAAAAAAACTCCCTAAATAATTCGTAGTAAATATTTGCAATTCTTTTAGTACCTACAGAATGATGAACGAAATGTGAATGAATGATATTTTTTGTTATGGTTTTAAATTTGGAAGCAAACACATCACAAACATACAACATCACAAACATACTCAACTACATTATTTATTTGGCCATTAATACGGGTAATGCCTCCAAAATGAGCCATGAAAAGGTCATAATACAAAAATTAGACTAATTAATTTTACACCAAATAATCAAATTACTTAAATAAACTGGACGGAAGATGTCTTTTTGTTCACAATTATCAACTTGGAAGGTCGCCATTAAACTTTGGACTCTAAACCTGTTGGAAGTATTATGGTTTTTATAAAATTTGTATTGTCACCTTTTTATACCTCTGGGCGAGAATCGAGATATCTCAAGAATATCTCATGAAAAATATATAGTGTTCATAGGTCCCGTTTAATTGTCTCTTTAATTTTTTGTGAAAATCGCAAAGAAGCCAAAAAGTCATTATTATATTTATTGCTTAGAAGTAAGCCCGGAATACTACTCTATAGACCACTATCTTCTTATCGTAGTATATTCATAATTTTCAACACTTTATCAATTTGGGTACCTACAGTTAAAACCTATCGGTTTCCTCATAGTAACATTATATCTGGCGGTGTTATCTTCAAGACTATTTACTTATAAGTTTTATGAAAAATCTATTAAAATATCAGTTTATCGAAACATCTTGCAATGGACAACTCCTGGCTCGTGTAGATCTAACACTTTTACTTTTGCATAAATTCGCGAACGTCTGTAAACAAGTTCGCAAATATCGTGTGCGAATGGAGCCACGCCCCGAGGGTGGCGTACGTGCCTGGCCGCACGTCTCCCAGCGCCGGGTTCTATTCTGGGCCTGGTCTTTATTAAGGCTTTTATCGCCGCCAATTAATATTTTATAACATACATTTAATAGTCGGAGCCGTTGACTTCGGTACTTTACGTTTAATTATCTGTGTCTTGTCTCTTTGCTCTGCTATCTTTGTTAGCTTTTTTCTTTATGCTATGTGAGGAGGTCTGGAACGTACATTCAGTGCAAATTACATGCATATTGGACCGACTCCCACAGAGTCCCTCCTGGAGGGATCTGGCACCATAGCTTCGTCCGTTGTCCAGCAGAATGCGCCTAAAACAGGGGAGGTTGGCTTGGGCTTAAGGATGGATGAAGCCCCTTAAAAGCTATCTACCATAGGTTTCTTTTTTGTTTTTTTAACAGCCAATTACATAAATCGATCAATCAACTCGCAATTGACAACACGGAGAACCAAATATCATAGGTTGTGATGTTTTTATGATTAGAACCTAACTGTAAGATTGCTTTACATACCACTTAGTTGCAAGTGTAATCTGTGCTCCATCAATGCAATTTTCTCTTGGCAATTTCATGCTCTTCCTATTTGCAAAGTTATTCAAACACAAGTTTAAATCTACCTGCTATCTAGTTACCTGTCATTTTCCTTCTAAATTACGTTGAATTTGTTTTTGCATTGTTGTAGAGCTATATAACATTACTAACAGTTCTTCCACTTTCTTAGCCACGAAAGCTCGACAGCGATGTTATTTGGTATTACGGAATACGGATTTACATACAAACACTACTTACCATCAGATGGTTCATTTGCAGGTTTGTCTCTTATGAATTAGCCTTAGGGTATCCCGTTAAGTATTGGATTAACCTCAAGGGGAAGATTGCTTGTAGGTCTTAAAAGTATCACTTCTTGACCTTTGTTTAAGTTTTCAGAAATTCAGATCCCTTAATTGTTGATTCCATAAATGAACATTTGATTTTTTTCTAATAGTTATTATTAGATAGTTGTCCACATCTACCATATATGGTATGGTATGGTATGGTATGGTGGTGGTATGGTGAATTTAAACTTATACTGAATGATATATCATTCAGTATAAGTTTAAATTCATTTAAATCCATACCGTTAGCTAGTAGCCCCTGACGGTTTTATAAAGTAGACGATTTTTTAATAATAATCTTATCGCTGTTAAATTGGATGTCTGATTAAACGATTTTAATTTAATACCTAAAGAATATGACACGATATAATGTGTGTATTTAAAATTTTCGAAGTAAGTAGTTAGGTATTTAAATGAAACGCCTGACGGTTTCCAATGCATTATTATTTGATATGCAACTTCACTAGCTTAAATTACATTTATATCAATGTTCATACGATGTAAGAAAGTATGGTCAAGACTATATTTTGTCTCTAAAGTTACAATACATTGAAATGATGGAATAATTCAGTTTGAAGTGTAGGTACATAAATGTTACCAAATATTGAAATTCTGTTTTTTAAAGCCCCTAGACATCAATTTCCTAAGGCTGTAAGGATTCATATTTTCACGTTTTTCGACGCGTCAACATGTGACACTGGAATTTACTCAATTGGGAGATAGCAGCAGCCATACAAAGGTGTCTGATCACAGATATAGGGATAGATTTCGATCAACTACGAAATGTCATGTCCAGCGTCAATTCAAGATTGTAGTGGTTGAAATTCAGATATATTTTTACAGATGAATCTGTATATTAGTCCAGTCAAGGAATGACTCAAAAGAGGGTATAGAGTGCGTGAGCGGGAACCTAAGCAATTTCTTCAGAAACTTATTCAGGGTGCTTAGGGTGATAAAATACTAAAAGTCCCCGCGTCTAGGAGGTGAGCCGGAGGGAGGGGGGGGTTACAAAGGTCTCAATTTTAGGTTTTTCGCCAATATCTCAAAAACGGTGCGTTATAGCGAAAAATGTTCTAAGATGAAATGAAAGCTTATAAAATTCTCTATAACTTTAATTCTATACACTTTTTCCGTATCTCCGACCGTTTTTGAACTATACGCTCCAGAAATGTAGCAATTTAAGTTATTCAGCGTGATAACAGCGTGATTCACATCAGCTGTCGTAAAAATGACACCTGAACTGATACCATTAAAAAGATGTTAGGCAGGCATCTTTATATAATGAAGAGGCAGTTCCGTTGCAGCTCAGATTTTCTGCTGCACCAATTGACTTCAAGAATCATTGTTTTTATGTACATATTGCCTCAATGAAGATATAAAAAAGCCTTTGAAGAAAAGGCGGGTTGTACATTCAGTTGAGACTCTAGCTGCTAAATATTGTATCAAGCAGGTATGTTCTTCGAGAAATGATGCCTAGGGTAACGAAGTTCTTGATATTTTTTCCTGCATTACCGATATTGTTGCTGAAGGAGCAAAATATCACGAAGACACTATTACTCACTTGTGAAGCCTGTCAGTTACCCAAAACTCTACAAAACTGAGATCTCTAGAGATACCCATGTCGTAGAGGCTATGGAAGAAATATTTGCTTACATGGATTACTTTCCCACGATGAGATACTCGTTTTTTTTGTTTGTTTTTGTTAAAAGGCTTTTTTATATCTTCATTAAGGCAACATGCACATAAAAAAACAATTATTCTTGAAGGCAAATGGTGGAGCAGAAGGTCTGAGCTGCGACTGCCCTGCCTCTTCATTAGATAAAGATGCCTGCCTAACGTCTTTTTTTAATGGTATCAATTCGGGTGTCATTTTTACGACAGCTGATGTAAATCAAAAGGGATGTCAAGTCAAGGAAACTTCGATATTTGCCGTCTTTCCTTTCCTTACTAGCTTTAATACGACCCGGTATTCCCTTTCCTTTCCCTCAGAGACATCGTTACTTCCTTCAACGACATTCTCGTCACACAAAATGCATACAGAACTCTTATTAGTACTCATGTTGGATAACCCAATTGTGTTACTAATAACAGTGTATGTATATCTGAAAAGAATATTTTGTGGCTGCCCCCCTGCGTTACCGGCTAGGCTACCGTGCCAGACAAAATAAAATTGCGAAAACCTATAATAACATAAGCCCGAAGGCAAGTATACAATATCAATAGGAGTTTTAGCCAAGAAGGTCGCGTTTCCTACAGCGAGCATTAAAGATATTGAGCGAAAAGAAATCTTCGTCAATGTCATGATTGTTTTCCCGCCTCTGCTCAGTTATCCACTGTTATAAAAAACGCGATTTCTTACTGTTACTGCCTTTACTACGTGGAGGTACTCCCAGCTTAGGTTACTATAAATTTTAAGATAATTTTCGCATCAGGTAATGGTATCAAGCTGAATTACTTTAATTTCGACATTTCTGGAGCGTGTAGTTCAAAAACGGTCGGAGATATGGAAAAAGTGTACAGAATTAAAGTTATAGAGAATTTTATAAGCTTTCATTGCATCTCAGAACATTTTTCGCTACGACGCACCGTTTTTGAGATATTGGCGAAAAACCTAAAATTGAGACCTTTGTAACCCCCCCCCCCTCCCTCCGGCTCACCTCCTAGACGCGGGGACTTTTAGTATGTTATCCCCCTAAGCACCCTGAATAAGTTTCTGAAGAAATCGCTTAGGTTCCCGCTCACGCACTCTACAACTACTTTATTGACTGTACTATATGTAAAAGGCAAAAGTAATTGACTGATGTATCAACGCACAGGCCAAACCCTTAGGGCTAGAAACTTAAAGTTTCGCACAGACTCTTATGATGTAGGCGTCCACTAAGAAAGGATTTTTCAAAATTCAACCCCCAAGGGGGTGAAATAGGGGGTAAATATAATAAGCATAATTTCCTCGTGCGAAGCTGCGGGCAACAGCTAGTAGTCACGGACAACAAGCTTAGGGTCCACAAAGGGGTAACATAAATTCACTGTTGTATAAAAATATATTTCTTGTGCTTAAACTTGTAATAGTCATCTTAATAATCAAACTCGTGTCTTGATCAATCAAATAGGTACCTGTTTATTTACTATCGCAAGGGAAATGATAATTAATTCATTTGAGCACTTAATTGTTTATCCGTTTATTATATAACAGTTTTATCAATTTCCATGTAATTTTAACGTTGTTTGTTGAACGGAGGTGACGTTAGAGCCTTAATTGTAAAATAATTCATTTGATTGCTTAATACATCCTTGAAAACTTACGTAAAAATATCACTATAACCCTTGACCTGAGTACAAATATTTAGCTGACACATAAATCTGGCCCGGCCGGGAATCAAACTCGAGACCTTTCGCTTCGCAGCCAGGTTCGCTAGCAAAGAAGCTACAGGGTCAACTAATACCACACCTTAAGGTGGCGGTTCGCGCCGCGACAGAGACAAGCGACCGAGACAAGAGACCGAGACAGGAGACCGCGACAAGTGTCTCGGTCTCTTTAGCATCTACTGGGGGTCGAGACCGAGACCGCGACCAAAGCTACAATTCATTCAATTTCAGAGTCTGTCGATGGAGTTACTTATGTTGTACTGTGCCATTAATTTACACTGTCTGAAGAAGGTTTTATTTATGGTTTCAGCTATGTTTTTCCAAATATTTTTCTTTAAATTTTCGTCTCTGTAGGACTCCAGTTGAGTATTGTATATCGGAGGGTGCTGTCTGATCAGTTCAATCAGCTTTTCACAGTCTTCGTCAGGAAAAGTAGTAATTTTTTACAATAAACACACGTTCAATGCGAGCGCGACACGACGAGACAGAGACACTACTAGTCCAGGGCAGCGACTGTCGCGCGGTCTCCGGTCTCGCGTCTCTGTCTCCTGTCTCGGTCTCGTTCGCGAACTGATGCCTATTCATTGCATATGGTCAAGTGACGATAGCGGTCTCCTGTCTCGGTCTCTTGTCTCGGTCGCTTGTCTCTGTCGCGGCGCGAACCGCCACCTTTAAATGTACATACAGCTAAGATTCCGGCTCAGTTGAAGTTTTTTAAATTATAAATACTTAAATTCACATATTAATAAACAAGTCTTTCCGCGTACATTTATTGACTTTCGATGTATACTACGAGTAGCCGAAGAATGTATTTTGCAACAACTTCCAAGAAGTCAGAACTTCCCGGCCAGGACCGAAGGATTCTAAATCGAAGCCTGTAAACAAATACGGATGCTATTGAGATCATTTCTAAGAGTTTTTAAGCCTGACCCCAATACCATGCCATCAGAAACACAGAGTACCTACTTAAATACTACGTTTTAGCACAGAAGAAATAATACCTCGTAATAGTAGTTTTAGTCAGAGAACAGCCGGCCTATTATTAACTTTTATAAAACCACTCATGTTCCAGGCAATTCATTTTTATCGGGCTTTGAACGACGTATGATTGGCTAAAAAGTGTTACGTGACCGCTTTGGTAATACGAATTTGACGTTTACACTGGAACATGGCTGGAATTAAGAGTTCATAATAAACCGCCAGGGTTGTAAAAGGAATCTCTTTCCGTAAAGCTTGCTAGAGTACCCACCCTTGTTTGAGTTAGCTAAAACGACTTGTCGTGTTCCAGCTGGGAGACCGAGTCTCTTGTAGCTCTTTGTGTTACAGGTGTCCATCCGTATACCATCAGGTATTTTAACACATATATGTTCCTTAGCAACTGCAAACTTGTCTTTTCCATTGGTCTTGACTTCTCACTCACCTCTTATATCGCTTTGCAATTTTAATTTTATTTTACTCATAAAATACAAGCTTTATTGATAATTTACGGGGCGTCAACATTCATGCCAATTATGTAAATGACATTATATTTACATGTAAATTATTACAAATTGCAAATAACTGCTAATAAGCCTTATTTTATTAAGGATTTAAATACCTTCATTGGTTTTATTACACTTAGATATAAACAAAAAATATTGGCGCTTTATAATCGTTTTAGATTCTATTGTGAAGCTATCAATCACCATATAAGAGTTCATATGTATCTATACCTACTTTGCGTGAAAAGTTCAAAGAAATACTTAGGTATATTTCATACCACTAGGTGATTACGGTGTCCCTATCCAGAAAATTGGCAGAACAACGTTTGCCGAGTCAGCTAGTTTTTGTATAAAAATATCATTTAGAGGGACAAGTTGTGTTATACAGATATACTTATGAAAGAAACAATTTGATTTGTTTTTGTAAGGTTTGCGTCTTATTGTTCCCATAATGCGGGTTGCAGACCGAAAACTGAGCTATACCAAAGCTAAACTAAGCAAGCTAGGCTAAGCTAAGCTAAGCTAGAAATAAATGGCGTGCACACCCAGAGCTAAGCCAAAGCTCAGTCAGTGTTGCGAAGTTCAATTAGATGGACGCCATGAATATAACCGATGAAGAAAGTTCCGATGATGAATACGTTACACATAGAAAAAGAAGATTAATTTAATACTGACTTATTATTATTTAAGAAAAAGACATTCCAGATCTTGGATATGTTAACACATTGAATCTCAGCAAACAAGTGGAGAGTTTAGTCTCTTGGTGTGCAAGCTATTTATTTCTAGCTTAGCTTAGCTTAGCTTAGCCTAGCTTGCTTAGTTTAGTTTTGGTATAGCTTAGTTTTCGGTCTGCAACCCGCTTTAAGCTTGCGAAAACTGAACGTGTTTCCAAAAGTATCAGACAGTGAATTGGATACAATCCTAAATACTTATTCAATCAATCAATTTTTATTTGCTTTATTGCTTTATTGGTGTGAATGAGCCACCCAAGGTGGCCAAGCCGCCAAGGGCGCCCTACATGTCGCACGGTAATGACCTCCGCTGTCGGGGGCATGGTAAATGGTATGTCGAAATTGTCGACGCATCGCATTATTTAATCTATGGTGTTACGTTGCGTGCCGTATTGATATTATGTAATGACCATTTATTACTCCATTCCTTTTCATTCATTTACTATTTATAAAACAAATATACAAATATTTCGCTTCTCGTTTTCTTAAGAAATAAAGACCCATTCATTTGTCTCTATAACTAAGTCTGTATAAGAATATTTAATTTTGTCGGTATCGCAATTTCCATGGTAATTTCTAGCAGGCTATAAAATAGGAAATAGACGTTTTATGCATTTAGCAAATAAGCCATAAAATGAATAGGGTTCACTGCTTAGATTATGTTATTAACTTGTCAAATAAGTAGGTGCTGCCCGCCTAAGTGCTGCTGGTGCTATGTAGAGTTCAAATTGTCAATAACATTTAATAACAAGTTCCAACAAAACAAATTTCAATAATTCAAAAACTTGTTACCTAATTTCAAATAGGGGGTAAGTAATCTGTCACATTTCCAAAAAAAAATTGGACGGGGGATGAACCTACAAATTGTTTTTCAACCTCCTTCGTTGCAAAAACTAAAAACGGATTTTGTCAAAAATGACTTCTTGCCATTGTCAAAGTTTGATTAAGGTAAATTCACAGAGTACTGAATTATATTTACGAGAACTGCATAGGAACTCAAATTACTTATAACAAAATTACAAATTACAAGTATTACAAACGAAGCACAAAATGGTAGCGACAGCGGAATCACAGGAGGAGAAAACACAGAAAGAGAACATAAAAGCTGACATTATCATTTTAGGATGTAGCTTGCCAGGCATCGTCACTGCCCACAAACTTAACAAAAAGTTTGGAGACACAATCAATATAGTTGTTTTGGATTTAGCTCCTAAACAAAAGTCCTCATCCCAGTGCAATGTCGGTTTTCAAGAAGAAGAACAATCGGACACGGGGATATATGCCTTCGATGGTAACGCGAGGCAGCTCATCAACAACGTGGCACGACACTACCTAGCTATATTTGCAAGAGACTTCAGCATCTCACTACCAGAATCGATCATAACACCAGATAATTACACGGCTCCTTTTAGCAAACTGTTCGAATACGGCAATGGACAAACTGTATCGTGCGCAAACGATTTTCACGATTTCGATTACTTAAACTTTCTTGAGAGATTTGAGCTAAATCAATACCAAACGCTTCTGGATCAAAACATGAGAGATCTGTTTCAGACAAACAAGGTGGACGCTGCAGCTGAAACTTTAAAACTTCTTTATTACGACAAGACTACAATGGAGCAACATATTTGCGGAGCATTACTTTTGCCCAATTCAAGACAAATAATGAGGACCATGGTCCGCTTAGTGTGTGGTGTACCTTCTAATACGGTGTCTGTTCTTTTCTACCTTCATCAATGCTATAGAACTAGCAGTATTAAGAATCATTTAGGTGGAAACAACACGAGATTTCGAGAGAAGCTTTTGGGATATTGCAGAAAGCATCTCGCTAACAAGTTACAGCAAAGTGTAGCCGACATTACCCTTTCAGCTAAATCTATCAAGGCGATAAGAAGTTACTCTAATAAACGTGTAATTTTGACGACTATGAAAGGTGAAACAAATTATATATGTAATTTGCTCGCCATGGCTTTAAAACCAGATGAATTAGATCATATTCACGTAGAAGCTAATTTGTTGTCTGAAAAGGAAGCTGCAATTGCAAGTGCTATGAAACAAGGTCGGGCTAAAAAATTTATGGTTCAATACGAAGAAAGTTTCTGGAGAGAACAAGGTTATAGTGGAGATATCCTTAGTGTGCGAGGTCCAATCCTTTGGGCGATGGAGAGGCCAAAATTATCTACAGTTGGTAACTCAGAGCGGTTTCCATCCTTAGTCGGATACTTGATGATTAAAGACAACAGAGAAGAGAACTCAAAGGAAGCGGTTTTAAATCAGTTGGTAAAACTCTTTGGAGAAGAAGCCGCAAATCCTTTAAGTTACAAAGAAATGTATATCGAGGATTTGTTCGTGCCTCGTTGTGGTGATTATGTGGCTTTGCGCAAGTTGACTAACGGAACATGTCGAAAGAATTTGGAATGGGGTGCTTTGGACATATTCGCCGATGGTGATGTTGCTGCTGCCTTAGAAGCGGGTAATACAGCGTATCTTCATTTGCTGAGCTGCATGCGTCCTCAAGCGCAGACATATGAAGACGCTATCAGCGGTGCATGGCCGACATTTTTGACCGACAGCCCCTTCACGAAATGGTTTGCACAACTCAATATCATAAAGAGCATGCAACTTGTAGCATTCACGACAGCAATATATTTTGGAATACGTCTTGTGAAATCTTTAAGACACAATTGAATGTTACAGGATTATTGTAGGGTTTTAATATCACACTTATATTGGAGAGTTTTTTAATAAAATTATATCAATCATAGTCAGCTGCCATTTATGTGATTCCCCAGTAGAAAGACCCATGTGGCGCAATGGTTACCAAGCCGGATCGCCGCGCCAAGGGTCAAGGAATCGATTCCTAGCGAGGCGGAAAGAATGATGAGTTTGAATTTCTGTTCTCGGTCTGGGTGTGAGTGTTCTTGTAAGTGTGTTGTCCAATGTCCATGGCACCTAACAAATCCTAGCGTGGGGCTATGAGTGTGAAATAAAAATATTTTCGGCAATTCGGCATCATGTCTGTAATTTTTAGATTAGAAAGCGATTAAATGCAATGTCAAGTATCTTTACAGCATTGACTCTATTGCTGCGTAAGGACAGGGCGTACAGGTCTGTTAAAAACGTGGCACTTATGTTGGTCCAAGTAGACCAATGCTCAGAATTGCTCAGAATATATTAATGTGAATACGAAGGTCTCACATAGGTCTTGACTTGAGACTTGCGCATTACGAGTAGGTCTAGACATCGTAGCGCCAGTAGAGCAGTGAACGAATATACATTGCAGTAGAGAGATTAAGGCGCTATCTTTTGTTTTGTTTGCTGTCTGTAACTGTGAGTAGGAAAAAAATAATCCCGGGAGTTTCTTGCCGCTTCTTCTCCCGGTACCACTCACGGTAGGGATTTGTTGAAGCGATGGCGTTGAGTGACTTTCGAAAAGTGTTTGTAACAAACCTACTTCGAATAAAACTTATTTCATTTCATTTCATTTGTATGAAGAACATTTGCTGTGAAATGTTTCGACAACTTATTCCGCCTTTATAACCATGAGCCATAGATACACAGAATTTGCATGCATGTGGGTTAGCGGTATTTTATCACCAACGTTAAGTGTAGGTTCATAATTATGACTCAGAATTCAAGGTAATACATGATTTATTGGCATTTATATATCTATAATAACAATAATAAAATTACACCTCCAACTTCGTTCTATTCAAGGCATAGCTTTTGGCTGTAGATAATTATATAACATTAAATTTTATTGTATATCGGTATTTCTAAGTAAAACTTCATTTTACTAATTATGTAGAGGTGCGGGTTCTATAATGATAAGTTAGATAATTATGCTGGTAAGACTGGAAAATTGAAAATTCTACTAATATAGTAGGTAGATAGGTAGATACTCTTGTGTCGTCGAAAGTAGGTAATTTTTTGACAATTTTGACATCTTGTTAGCTATGGAATATTTTTCCGAGTTGCAATTCAAAGAGCCATCAGTTGTTGAAGTCTGTTGAAGTATGCTCATGCACATCGCTTACCTACTTATTTCCTGGTAATTATGAGATTCCAGTAATTATGTGGTTTCATGTGCTCTCGGCAGGTATACAAAATAACTTAATAACAGGAACGTCTTCTTTTTCCGTAGTCAAAACGGAATCCTTGTCTCGTCGTTTAAAATCTCTGCAAGAAGCATTTTCAGGCTCTAAAACTTCTTTATAAAAACGAAATCAAGATAAGAACCGTCGACAGTTATCAGTATGGTGTATCAAACTCAGATCTGTAATGCGTTTGTAAAGATTCGAAACGTAATTAATATTCTTATAGTAGACGTGACGAAGAGCCCAGAGCCCCGGACTGTTGCATGACCTCAGTCCTCAGCCGAGTATGGAGGTCACAGCGTACCACAATTGGGCCAAGTTCATATCATGACCAAACCATAGGAAGGAAGACGAACGTTCATATCAATTGTGTAACTGCTGATGCCCTTTGAAGGGACGCGGGTGTGTACCTAGATGATGACTGATGATACAATTTTACCGCACTAAAAGATAATTTATTTTGAAGTTGGCTTTGAACCATTAACGACCAGGTGAAGACCGTAATACCCAGAAGATATTCCTGCCATTTAAAGTTTAGTTGTGTGGTATAAGAGGTAGTAATCTCAATTAATATTTTTTTTCAACACAGGTTTAATGATATGATATTTCGTTTTGAAAATCGTATTAATTAGTATAATTGACTGAGCTGGTCTAATTTAATTAAATAAATAAAAATGTTACTAAGTTTTGTAATAGCAAAGTTCCGTAATATATAGTACCTGTAGCTTTTAGCTTTTCCCAGGCGCTAGACTATGTAGTAGTCATTAATTTACGATTCACGAATTTTCAAACATTTTAAAATTAGAGTGACATCAAATTAAAAAAAGCACTCTTATGCTTAGTAGCTATAGAAAGTTCGAAAAACAAATTATATGTACTTATACATCATGATAGCAACAATAGCAGGTTTATCGGTCATTGCTATGATGTTCTTTCAGGCAGTTAGTAGTTTGTTCCAGTGACTCCATGTTTTAAATGTTTTAAAGTAAAATAAGTTTACCTTACTGGTCACCCGTTTATTTCTATAATAAATCTTGTATCATGGTAACATTAATAGGTTCTTAATAAATAAAATTTGAGAGGTTTCTATTTTATATTCCGAATGCTATTTTTGATATTGCTATTGGCTCTAGTGGCCTTTAGTACCGCTTATTTCTATTACTGTTTCTCGGTGGGGTCCGCCTAGGGTTACCATATCTCAGGATTTGTCCTGTCGATGGGTAACAATAATAGACACCTACCGGTGTTCTCATAGGTGTGGATCGTCAACTCGCTAGGTATTTCTATTAAAAGGCATTGTAGCATTTGTAGCAATTTCAGTGGTCTAACAACAAGCAATTCACTTGCCAGATATTTCACTAATAAGATTTATATTTTGTAATAAATCAATGTTCCCTCTAGAGCTAGTCGGAAGCGATTCCACAAAAAGTTCGGTAATGGAAGTTGGTGAGGAAGCGGAAAACTGTTGTTTTTTCAATTTGTCAAAGTAAACGGTTGATTGTCACGCAGCAAAAACACTGAATAATAATGCCAGATAATAAGATGACAAAGTTATCAGACGTGATGACTAACTTTTACCAACGACCTTATTTTGATTACACTCGACAACTACCATTGAATCTTTAGAGAATGAAAAACGCGTATGACGCCGCGACGGTAGTTCCGTGCTTAATCACATGATGTTCAGCATTGTTCACCTTCATATTTTAACAGTCATTAGGTTTAAAATTGATTTAAATATACTGAAGCAAGGAAAATCTTGTAAGGAAATCTGCACGCACACAATTGAGAGTTGTATAATAAATAATATTCTCAAAGATGTACGTAGGAGAGCTAAAGAATAATGATCTTATGCGACTTGAGTGCCAGTTGTTTCTTCCTTTTCCTTTCCTATTTAGGCAACAACACATTACCATCGGGTGATTAGTCTGCTCGTCGCTATAACTCCTGTAACTTGCAACACTTAAAGGAAGGACAAAGCTGCGGATATGAATTAGTTTAAAGCTCCAATTACCACCAAGGAAACCAAAGCTTGCCTACCTACAAATTATTCAGTCCCAATCCAAGGAAGTATGTTCGCAACAACGTCCTGAGAGTTGCCAGACTCCCTGGGCTGGTGTTATCAGGCCTTACACAACGTAGTCCAAGTATGGCGTGTCGTCGTCAACGTCACAGTCCCAGTGCGGCAACACCAGTATGGTGGTTCTGGGTCATCGTAGTTACGTGGGCGCCCGTCGAGGCTAGCATGACAATTAGACGCGCTGTTATGTCATCCACTTTCCATTGCATTGATACATTTCGATTTGAAGTAATATGATTTTACTGACAGTTATTACAAACAGTATCTCAATTGGAAATAACGCTACGCAATCATTGCCCAATTCCTAAGTCGTGGGTGCCAATGACAAGACACAAAGGAAGGCTAGATTCGGTTTAGTCCGTCGCACAAGAAGCCAGTCTCATCATTACCTTTTTTTCTAGAGACTTTAAGGGAAGCAAAACTGGGGTACCGGGGTCTATTTCCGGCGCAGTCGTTCATAAGCCGGTAATTTTTTTGTTGATTAGGCTCATGGGTTATCCACGCCACGCGCCACACAGAGATTCCTAGTGCTGGTATGTAAGCGTTTGTATATTTACTGATCCAAAAACAAATTTCACCCATCGAGTCTTACTTCATAAAAATCATATCAGTAAAACATTAGATAACATAATCAGTGTTTATGTATTTAACCTTGTGGGACAGAGGCATTGTCCCGTGCAATACAAGTGCTCGTCTCGTCTCGAGCACTTCGATTGTGTCGATATGATGCGGCCACTTCACTTCCATGAAGTTATTGTTATGTGGCATGGGGATCCAGTTATGATAATACGCTACTTCCACACATCATAACATCTAAGGTAAACATCACATCTAGCTACTCCGACAGTATTGGTTACGTTAGATATTTTCCAAATTAACTTAGAAATTGCCAATTTATGTCAGAAGGAAATAAAACCTCAGTAGCATTGTCGCTCCCCCGCCAAAAGATAACAAAATGCAAAAAGGGAAGGCAGCTGCTACGTAAGGGTCCACAAAAATATTTGAAACCTACTGTACAGCAGAAGCTACTGAATCTAGAAGGAAGACTTCTCTGGTGCGTTTACTAAAGATGACGATATTATGTATCCAATAGTAAGTGACGGTAGTTGTCCTGGATGTTTTCCAGGGTAGGAAAGTAGCGTTAAATTTTCTACAGCGAAGCTTAATAAGTATAAAGTTTCATCAAAAACCACTTCTCATTTTTACATCCTATCTTGCCACTCTTACCAGAAAATATTCTCTCCACAATTTATATCTACCGTGCCTAGACGTAGGTAGGTCGTTATCATCATGCAAATTGTAGGTTAAGTATGTCCGTAGTGCGGCCACGGTCGTGGTTTGACGAACACTCGCCCCAGATACAGCAACCATCTGTGCGATAAGAATGGACGTATGAAGAGGAAATTACGTGTTATTAAATACTCCACTAATAGGGCCCTTGTGGCTCGCTTGTCGAGTCAATTGATACGTGTTGTCAGATGTGACTCCATAATGAACTAACCATGATAAACTCCCATTTTATACATCGTTTGTCTTATTAGATCTGATTACCTGTACTGAAATAAAAAATGTATGGCTGAGAGAATGAAGAACCAGTCACTTTAATACTTCAGAGGTCCAGAACTACCCTTCTGACTGCATCCGTTATTATGTAAGAGTCAAATCTTTGCTAAAATCAAAGGACGTAGAAAGATCCAGCTGCTGATAATTTAAATAATATTTACAGTTAGTATTATAGCTCAGTAGTCTCGGAACATGATTCCGTCAACGCTCGTTTAATAAATATTGTATTATCATGACAGCAATTGTTTACATATCACACGCTACCCATGACTTGGTCGTGTTTGTGGTATTCCGACAGTTATAGTGCGAAGGTTGAATCCTGAATTTAAACAAGATAATAACAATTATAACGGACATCTGTACTTGAAGCTGAACATGATTCACAACTGGCTTCGTTCAGGATGTTTGCTGGATTATATTTGCTGTATCTTGTAAACAGTTGTAACAATGTTTTTACCTGTCTCGGTGTTTTTCTATGTAGGAGTGTCAAAATGTACTGAGATTGCTAGTGCTGCTTAGATATATTTAGCACGTCCATAGTCGGATATTTGCATAATTTTATATGAGCTAGTGACGTACGTCTGGAAGCTTATGATACAGTATAGGATAGTTTTTCTTAAATGGACAGTTGCGCATTGTCCTGTCTTCACTTCACAGGCTTCTTGACTTCACAGGAACTGGATGGTGAGATTAGTCGGCGCGGCCAGAAAAAAGTTACCAATTTAAGTTTTGTTATGAATGACACGTCACAACACGGCAAAAGCTAAGTAGGAGGACGTCCCCGAGTCTCCTGAACCGGACGTCGGACTGACGACCAGAAAAATACAGCATGTATCCGCTGAATTCAGAGGGCTACAGACCAGTCAGAAAGAGAGGCCTCTTAGTTCAGCAGTGGATAACTGACGGACGGTCACGGATAATCTAGTAGCAGATAGGATTAATACAGATTTGAACTGTTTATAATCTTATCCTTATATCCTGTAGTAACTTAGGGAACATACCAAAACCACGTGCCTCATTTAGGAGGGGGAGGGGGGGGTCTTCAAAACACCACGATTGGTCACAGAGGGGAGGGGGGGGTTTAGGTTTTTGTCACGTAGGCAATATTTTAGCAATCATTGCGCCACAAAGTCGTCAAATTTTAATATAAGCAAAATTATTATTTTTTAACTCTGTTTTTGCAAAAAAGTATTGAAAACCGTATTTATCAATTACCACGTGAAAACTAGGGGGGAGGGGGGGGGTCTTCTCATATCCTACGGATGGTCACGAAGGGGGGGGAGGGGGGTAAAAAGTTGGAAAAAATGGGTTACGTGGTTTTGGTATGTTCCCTTATTTAAGGCATGTCGGTTTGCTTTTCACATTTACTTACGAATAAAAATTCTCCGTACGCAGTAGACGATGATAACAATTAATGGTCGTAGCGCACATATCAACTCGGAAAGGGATCGGCACCGGATCGCCTCGCCGTCAACCTAACGTAAGCTCGGCTACGGCTAGGCGACGCCGCGCTTACGGCTCGCCGGCCGCTGGTTGACGGAATGAATGACAGCAGTTCGCCGACACAGCGGTAGCCGCGGCGCCGCGGCGCGGAGCGTGCACGAGGAAACGGAAAGTCGACGGATAGCGTACGGTGAGACGTAAGCGCGGGTACGGCAAGTCGTCCACGCACCGTACCGCGGTTCGTGAGCTTGTCTCGAGGCGAGGCGATTACGTTACGGATCCGATAAGTGTGCTTTACAGTAGGGAGTTTCATACAAAGAATACTGACATGCAAGAGTTGATACGTTTACGTTCCGTTTACGAGTTGATATGTGTGCTATGACCATAATCCTGAGATGTCCGATTTGATTCCATCGACCTATTTTCAAGTATCAATTTATCCACCTCAATCCAGTTAAGCGATATTATCATCTCAAACAATACACTCGAGACCACGAGGTAAAATTTAATTTATTAAGTGAAGAACAAGTATTGGTTTGTCAATTAAAAGTACCGAGACCATTGACAGGTAAACAACAGAATGGACGAGTTAGGCTATTGGTTTCATTAGCAAATCGATTCTGACGCGAGGCACGTTCGTCAGAGGTCAAAATGATCACCTTGGTACCGGCTGTGCTCTTCAGAATGACAATTTCAAAAGTCATACTACACCCTGATCTGATTTACTTCTAGGTACTGTCACTGTGTCGCGCGGATTCGTGGAATGATGTATTTAAATTACTTAACAGGAAGTTGTTGTTGAGAACATACTGAATCAATTTGCTTTGTTATCGAATTAGGAGTAACCTGATAAATTATAAAATGAAGATAAAATTGGGAATTTCGTTTACCTTTTAAATTGTCACAACTGATGAACATCCACATCTGAACATCCCTCTTTAAAACTAGATGTGAAGGATGGTACCTATATGGTTGATTTTGATAGCTTAGGAACCTAACCACCATGCACAGAGGGGTACCGTTGGGATAATGTAGTCTTCCCACTAACTAGTGCTAGCGTACCATACCATGAATGTGCTATGAACGTATCAGGCTCTACTATCCCAACTGAAAAAAATCGAGAGCGTTTTTGGTGCTCCATGTAGGTAGATGTAACACACACATCTTTGACAAAACGGTGTTTGAACGGTCTAGTGAGATAGAATAGTGTCATTGTCATACTTTCAATAAAAATAATATTTTTTTGTCTAATATCTACCTGATTATCATGATCATATTCATATTCTATTCTATTCTATTCTATGTAGTTGGTACGGTATAGGAAGACAGAAAGGTTTATCGATGTTTAAAAGAAAAGAGCTGATGGTGCTCAATGGTCATCACACTAGGTAGGTAGGTAAGTACCTAAAAATTTGCTAAGTTAAAGTTTGAAATTTTAAAATGACTTGGTAATGGTGGCAATTATAGGCCCTTGCGTTTAAATAGATTAGCAGAAGATATTGTTGTTCTGTGCAGCTAGCTGTCTAGGTCAGACAATATAGGTAGGTACATAAATGTGACCTAAATAGATGTTGTTCATTCATAGGGTTCCTAATTAGATGATTAGATTCTTCATAAAAAGTTCTTTGTAAATTTATACGGAAGTCGCACATTGAAACAATTTTTTGTTTGGTAATGGACTAGTTTCCTACTTTTTATTTTATTTCGATCGCTTCCTCTGTTTTTGATGAGTTTGATTGTATTGTTTAAAATTTTTTCGTAACCCGTGGGCTGAGTTGTATTCTTCAACTATTGCACAGTCAATAGTTAGATTCTCTGTTACCTTCACCCTCGCTGCGCTCCGACATTGGAGAAAAACTCACCAATTTTTTAAAGACAATCGTCACGAGCCCGTTACTCGACTAGGTTTGATATTAGATACAACAAACCGTTTGCATTATAGTGAGTAGTATTGTGAACTCGGCCGAGTAGCATTGTTTTGTTTGCTGCGCGCTCGTTGGCAAAACGTTTGGTTTCTGTCGGCAAACGTCAGTTGCTCCGCGGCGAGGCTGTGATTGACATTTCGTTGACATATGTGCTGTGTTTGTTTGGCGCGAGATGTCATCCAATGTAATTAGCGAAAATTATCAAAATGATACGAAGTTGAACGGTTTAAGTGCCGCGTTCGCGGATAAAAGCCTAGCGCCGATAAACGGGAGGTATCGGTCGAAAAGTTTGTCGAGTGATAAGTTAAACAAAACGAATGCGGATCGGGCTGCTATTCTAGAGGATGTTGAAGCACACTACATAACAGCAAAGTTTGAAACTCCTGGTTGTTTAATAAAAAATAAAGTTATGGAAGACGGAGGGCACCCAAAACTAAATGGGTAAGTTTTATAAATTTAATTGGCTTTTCAGATAATGAAATGCTATAAATTACCTACATTGTTATTTAAGTTAACAGTAGTTTAAACAAGTACCTATTGATTTCTGTTTAACATTTTCACCTCTATAATATTTTTAATATAATCAAATTTCTTATATTTTTGTTACATAAGTATTTCTCATAAAATGTATTATTCTCTATTTTAATAAAGTTTATAAATATTTTAATAGGTTCGACAAAACGATTTAACATAACACATTATGCTATTGTTATAAATTGAGATAAACCACGATTGTTTGTTTGACGAAGATTTTATCAGGTAGTTTTATGTTTTATTTACACTGTATTAAGTAAAAACCTGTGATTTAATCTATTAAAAAATTACGCATTTAGCAATATACCTACTTGGGTGATTATTTTATGAGGGTAAGTGGAAAAAAATGAGGTGCGGATTTTATTCAAATACTCATTGATCTAGCATTTCTATTAGAGATGCGCCGAATAGTGGTTTCACCGAATAACCGAATACCGAATACTATTCGTTTTAATCTTTACCGAACCGGATATTCGGTTGACCATTACCATTTACCAAAAATATGGTTTTGAGGTTTAAAAATAAATGCTGATTTAAGGTTTAAAATAAATGTTGACAATATAAGTTACTATACGTTAAGAAATAAATAAGTTGATTTGATTTTTCAAAATAAATGTTGATTTGTAGTTTGATTGCTTTATTTTATTAACTTTATTCAACACATTCTTCATAGGATTTCTTTGACTTATAATATAACATAAATCTTACATAAAAAGTTTTGTCTTTTAGTTTTATACCGTGTCAATAGCCAAGAAAATAGAAATACTCGAACCGAATATATTCGACACCAAAACCGAATAATTCGGCCGAATACAAATAGTAAAAAATATGCCGAATACGCCGAATACCGAATACCAAACGAATATTCGGCGCATCTCTAATTTTTATGTTAAATTTTATTTTACTTAAATTCGAAAATTGCTGCAGTCTTTGATAAAATTTTATTTAGTTGTAATGTTAGACAAACTGGCTAACAACTGGATAACAGACTTGTTAGTAAATTCCTTATTTCTTATTTCTTTCTTATTTAATGAACGTCCATTCTGTAAAAGTCTATTGTTATATGTATTTTAATGTTGTAATAAATAAATATAACTTAATATTTCTTTCAATATAAACATATTGTAAACAAGTACTTGTATCATAGTGAAGTAAAAAAATTCTATGCAAGTCAATTTAAATTGTTTGATTACTAAATTTCTATACTTCAAGGTCTTAATTCTCAAGTTTGCTGCAGTTTATACTTACAAAAGCAAGAGAAACATTTATAATTTGTATTCGTTAATGTTAGCTTATTGGAAACGGTCAGTAAAATCAAAATATTAATGTTGATTACAAACATTTTTTTTGTAAAAGTTGTAAAAAAAGAAAAATTATCAATAATTTTGGTACTTCTAATTGAATTCAGGGGTCAATTTGTTATCTCACATTAATTTGTTTTTTTGCACACCATTATCATTAGATATCCTTGCTCAGTAGAGTTACAATAAACAATTGTTCCTAATAACAATCTCTCACATAAAATTGCAGTAGTTAAATCTTGTAGCTACAGCAACAGTGTGAACTGTGACCCCTTTGTTTGTTAAACAAACTAGGTAATTGTTTTGAGATAGAGACAATAAACCTAAGCACTGTTTAATTAATTGGGTTAGGTACATTTGAATGAAGTTAACATTCTCAAAGTTAAAATCTTTATGATGTTTACTTACATTGATTATAGATATTAATTTATTCTTAGAAGTGAGACTGAGACCCAAAAAATTTAAAGCACAGTCACTTAAACAAATATTTTTACTCGTATCAAATTTGAAGGTATTGACTATTATAGTTAGATAGGGCAGATTTAAATAAATAGGGTTCCCAGGCTCATAGGGTCTTTCACTGCCAAGCATGACAGCGTTGACCTTAGCTAAAGATAGCTGTGGAGCAGAAATAAAAGATCAATGTCACTGTCAACCCAATCCGCTGGTGTAGACTGGAGGCAAGAGAAGGTGTTATGCGCTATTTCTTCCCCTGACATAATACTGTCTGTCACTCCTGCTACTCCACAGTCAGTGATCACTCTCCTAGTGCCCATCACTATGCTTACCTCTCCCTCGGGATACGGACTCTATGATAGTATGCGACAGCGATCATCTTCGAATGAATCACAACAAATACATTGTCCAGTGATTTTAAAAAATATATGTATAAGTAACCAATTGTGACCATTTAATTAACTGATGAATATGATCAAACAGGTCATCTTTTTTTAATCAATTAATTAGTTAATTTGATACTTATTAATAAGCATCTGATAACATAATTCTATTTAAATACACAGTTGATTCGGTAATTTATCTTTTTATTATGTTAAGTAAAAAATGAATGTTCAATTAAGGAATGGGTAATGGACCATCCAGTGACCTCGGCACGCTCTACCCGAGAACATAACGTGACCTCTTCACTGGGAGACTATCCTCCTGAGATTACGACCGGGTAAATAGGTGAACCTCGAGACCCGCAGATCCCACGTCATAGTCGCCGCAGGGATCGCGAAACCGATAGGAATACAATGTGTTTTGTGTTGAACCGTATTGATAGCCCACGAAGAACTTACTATTCCTCAGTCGTTAAGCAATCAGTGCTAGAAAATTGGCAATGGTTTCGAAAAATTTGACTAGTTTTTTATAGGCCCGAGTTACCTAATTTGACCCAGGCACCTCTTCTGCATAGTTTACACAATAATCAACCCAAACATGGCAGGTTGTTATGGCTCAATTAGGTCAATTTAGATCCCGCTTATAATTTTATCGACGCTAAAATTTATCATCGAATCGAGATAGTTGATCATCAAAACTTGATATTTGAGATACAAATGAACTTTTTAGTAAAATGAACAAGTTGTAGAAATCAGCGTGGCCCGGGGAAGAGAACCGTGAATTAACGACAGTGAACTTCTTGTAGGATTTATAGTCATTGCAATAAATTAAAATAAAGCTACACAATCATATTCTAGCACTTGTATTGCTTGTGTTGCGCATGGTCATAAACATCACGTTACCGCGACCGGAGAACAAACATTTATTTTTCAAACATTCTTCCCGGCTGGGAATCGAACCCGGAGCTTCGGCTAGGGTCACTGTGCAGCTGTGGTCACTACCAACGTCTAAAAGTATGTACTAATATATCTTCCAAGCTAGCATCCAATATGCATTGATTTAGTATGCAACCTCAACTGTTGAAACTGATAACACGGATAATAACAGTGGTTGTCAATGTAACTTCGTTCACTTATTATCTTTCACGCTCTTTTGCACTTGCAACGTAAACACTTGGTCACAGAGCTCAGCGTCAAAGTAAAGAGTAACATCACAGAAGCTCATTTACATACTCGTATTGTAACAACTAAACGTCTATCGGATTGTTTAAGTTCAAATAAATTAACGGAAACAAGAGTAAATCCTCAGATCAATAAATAAGGAGCAAATCAGAGATTGTCTACTTTAAAAATGAATGTGGGAGTACGTTATAAAATATGCTGTATTAGTCTATCGATTTGAGAGAGACAAGGGCGTAACTTCTAACACATAATATTAATGTTAATTATGATTTAAGTGACAACTGCGTACTTAATGCGTCGGTAATAAACTTATAATTATTTTGCTTTTATTCTTACTTGAGAATATTCAGACCATCGTTCACAGAAAATCGTTCACAAACTCGCATATTATGTAAAACGAATTTGAATCATCATCATGGCAGTCCCGTCGCCTCTTCGCCTAGTATAGACTAAACCCTCTAGTAACTGTACTATTCTTTACTACTCTTCGGCACCGCGCACAGTGCTCTAATAGGTAAATCGCTGTAGTTATTGAATAATTGCCATTCACGAGTCGTTCATTCTATTGACGCCTCTGTACCGAGGATGTCTGTAATATTCGAATACTGTAAACTAGGAATTATACGGACTTCTTCTAATAATCTAAAATCAATAATAATAATAATAATATAAAAAAAATCGACTTCAAATGAAGGTACATCCTTTCCAATAAAAAAAGAATCATCGAAATCGGTTGGTGTGATATTGAGTTATTAGTTTTTTGTCGTGCACATACTTAATGCAAAGGAGATCCCCAATTTTCGGCCTCGAACCATATGTAATCTGTGCTAGAATATCGGACTAGACAAGAGTAAACTATATACCAAAATAAGTTGAATCCTAAAAAAATTTTTTTTTTAAACGCTTTTATTTCAATGTTTAGTTTATAAAATTAGCTACAAGTTGTGAAAATTTCAAGTCTCTACGTAAAATAGAACATAGAGAATTATGCGTCTAAAGTCTGAAAATCGTTTTATTTAATTTAACAACAAATAAACAATGAAAATTAGTTTAAAATATGATTTTCGTGTATTGTCATCGGAAATACACATGTCTGCCAAATTTCATCAATTTTCATTAAAGGGAAGTCATTCAAATTAACGTTACAAGATTTGATGCTTTGAAGATTTGATGCTTTGATGCTCCGAAGTGAAGCTAAATAAAAGCGTTTAAAAATCGTCTTATTTATAAGATAAACATATTTAAATCTTAGCTTCAGCTGCTCTTGCCAAATGAACAAAATAATGCAAAAAAGTTTTCACAGTATTTACCTCATTACATACGATTTTATAATCGATTGAATCGATTGATAATGATCGATTGATGGAACATAATAATATATTTTACGTATTATTTAGTGATTATAATTATAATATTAATTTATTTTTTACATATTTTCGTATTCCATATAAATCAAAACTATGTAATATATTATAATTACCATTCAATCGTTACGCTAATTTTATTAAATTACATTTCGAATATTTTGACATCGATTAATCGATTGACAACAATGATGATGTAATCCCTAATAATGTCATTTTGGTAACCATAGTATTTATAAATAACACCACTGTATTGTCATATTTGTCATCGATCTTTCATCTTTCTACGCGTGTTCTTGCTTCTTGTATATTTTTACTATGAGTAGTAACCTGGCACATTCGGTGACAAACTTATGCTCACCAGGAGCCACTTTCCAGTACTTAGTGAACCATATTAATTGTGATAATCTTGATGAGAATACTTCATTAATTTTAATGATCGGTGACAGTTTAAATATAATGAAATGGGAATTAACTAAATGTGTTGAAAAATTGTTATTGTTACATAGAAATACTAAATGCAAGTTTACTTTATGTGCTTTTCCTTATTCCAATGAGTTTAGTGATAAACAAAATAATTATATTTATAAGTTAAACCAGAAACTGTACAATTTGACATACCATCATAATGATGCAATAGTTTATTTTGACACTAATAAATATATTTTTTCTTCCTTTAAATTAAGTGGAAATAAAATGTACTTACCTTTAAAGTATCGAAGACATATAGCTAAACTGTTAGCTTATAATTTAACAAATGATAGTGTTACATGTGTAACAAAGTCTATTGACCCATTTTATATTGATTGTGGTAGTACTACCACTATTCCTATAGTTGACAAATGTACCAGCTCAGGTACATTAATTAATACTTTAAACTAGATTTAATGACAACGGATAAGCACTTTAATATGAATATTGTACATCAAAACATACAGGGCTTATCGGGCAAAGAGTTAGAAATTGAATTATTTGTTAAAGATTATAATGTACATATTCTATGCATTACTGAGCATTGGTTAACAAGTGTAAGAAATAATATTAATGTATTCAATTACAGTTTGTTAAGTGCATTCTATAGAGAGACTGCAATCCATGGAGGATCACTAATTTTAGTGCACAGCAATATACCTTGTAAAGATCGAAAGGACATTGTTAGTCTTTCTATTGAGCGCACTATAGAGCTAGCCTGTGTGGAGCTGGAGCGGTTTATTATAGTCTGTATATATCGCCCCCCCTCTGGGGATTTTTGCCTATTCGAAGATACTCTAGAGGATGTCCTTAAACGGTTATTTGTGTCGAAAAAAGAATTAATAGTTTGCGGTGACTTTAATGTTGACATTTTAGTAGAATCTTCTATAGCTGCTAGGTTACTCGCATTGTTTAAGTGTTTTAATTTAAATCCTTCGTTTACTGAGCCTACCAGAATAACTGCAACTTCACGTACTTGTATCGATAATGTATTTTGCAATTGTGAGATATTAGACAAAGAAATACTTAGCAAGTTGAGATCAGACCACTGTGGGCAAAAAATAGCGGTACGTAACAGCCACGATAATAAGAAAAAAATAATAAAATATAGACCCGTGACAAAGAGAAAAATATCACTTTTTAAAGAAAAAATTCAAACAAAATTGCGTAAATCAGTGTATTCTCAAAATGGTCATCCTATTAATCTTTACAATACATTGTCTAAAAATATTAATGACGAGTTTAATCGAATATTTCAATTCAGATACATAGAAGAAAGTAAAAATAGTAAATTTAGCGACTGGGCTACTGTAGGTATTTTTAAAAGTAGAAACAAATTATACGAGCTTTATGACGAAAAACAATATAATTTTTCTCCCTCATTTCAGGAATACGTAAGAAATTACTCGAAAATTTTCAAAATCATCTGTACTCAAGCAAAGTCAATGTACATAAAGGATAAAATAGTTAATTCGGATAATAAAATAAAAACCACCTGGGATATCATTAAAAATGAGACCGGCAACTCTAAATCTTGTGACTTTAGTTATGAAATAATGATTAATGGAATCAAAATCACTTCTGATAAAGAAGTGGCAAGCGTTTTTGAAGAGTTCTTCCGCAACATTCCCGTTAAATTAACTAGTACACTATCCTCTTCTTCAACAGAAGCATTTTATCTATTAAGAGATAATGTTAAGGAATGCAGTGTGGTATTTGACTTTAAGCACATTACAATCAGGGACATAATTAAAGTTTTCCAGTCTCTGAAAGTAAAAAGTACGGGTGATCTCTGGGGTATTTCAGTAAAAATAATTCGTCACATAATAGATATTATAGCTCCTTGTTTAGTTGTAGTTTTTAATAAATGCATAGATCTTGGTGTATTTCCAGATCTAATGAAATGCAGTAAAGTTATACCATTATTTAAAACAGGTGAAAAATCGGATATTAATAATTATAGGCCAATTTCTATATTACCAACACTCAGTAAGATCTTCGAAAAGATCATACTGAATCAAATGCTAACCCACTTCAACAATAATAATTTATTACATCCGGAGCAATACGGTTTTACTAAAGGTCGTAGTACAACAGATGCCGGAGCCAGGCTCTTAAAGCATATATATGAAGCATGGGAGTCGTCGCAAAATGCTATAGGTGTATTTTGTGATTTATCAAAGGCGTTTGATTGTGTTGAGCACGATACATTAATATCTAAACTTAGTCACTATGGCGTGAAAAACAAGGCCCTTAGCTTGCTCGCATCTTATTTAAGTAATAGGATACTAAAGGTTAATATAAACGATGAAAAGTCATCAGGGTCACCTACTGTGATGGGTGTTCCGCAAGGCTCGATCTTGGGCCCTTTTCTTTTCCTGGTGTATATAAATGACTTACCACATTATGTTAAAAACCATGCGAACATTGTGCTGTTTGCAGATGATACATCATTAATATTTAAGACTGATAGGAATAAAAATAATTTTGACGATGTTAATAGTGCTCTGTCGCATGTCTCACATTGGTTCACTATAAATAATTTACTTTTAAATGCAAAGAAAACCAAATGCTTAGAATTCGTGTTGCCAAATGTAAAAAAAGTAAATAAATCTCTTAAATTAAATAATGAAACATTAAATATAGAGGAATCCACGGTTTTTTTAGGGGTGACCTTGGACAGTAAACTGCAATGGGGCCCGCACATAGCATCTCTCACAACTAAACTTGCTAGGGCTGCTTATGCTGTTAGAAAAATAAGGCAGCTCACTGACGTCGACACTGCTCGGCTTGTTTATTTTGCATATTTCCATAGTGTTATGTCTTATGGCATTTTACTGTGGGGCAAAGCAGCCGGTATAGAACAAATTTTTGTATTACAGAAAAGAGCCATTAGAGCTATTTATAAACTAAAATCAAGGGAGTCCTTGCGTGTCAAATTTAAACAAATAGGTATACTTACAGTAGCTTCCCAATATATTTATAATAATTTAGTGTTTATACGGAATAACATAACTGCATATAAACAAAATTGTGATTTTTCAAATCGTCAAACAAGAAGGATGCATCAATTGGCTACCTCTTCGTACCGTCTTTCTAAAGTGCAACGTTCTTTTATGGGACTAGGTATAAAATTTTATAATAAAGTCCCAAAACAAATACATGACTTACCGGTGCAATCTTTTAAGAAACGTGTAAAGGCTCAGCTCTTAGGCAAGGGCTACTATAGCATAAATGAATATTTAAATGACAAGGATGCTTGGAAATGACTAGCTAGGCAACCAGTTCTGCACAGGTTAAAGAATACCTATTTTTGTAATAGATATAAGTTTTATTTTTAAAAGATGTGCTGAGGAGTTTCTTTACGGCTTTTCTTCTCCTCCATGACAAAGCACCTTTCCGAAAAGCTGGTAGATTAAAAAAATGACGTGCATAAGAGTATCAGTGATACCTACATGAATAAAGATTATTTCATTTCATTCATTACTATCAAATATTTTCAGCGTATTTGGAGTCCTATTTACTATTGAAACTCATCGACACGTACACAGTGATTTTAATTTTCTATTGTATTCGCTTTCGTACTTGTGTTTTGGTGAATGTGTTTCGCAGTTTCGCTACAATTTCTTGCAAACCAATACTATATGAATATGGACTCCTTAATCGCCTGTTTTGTGACTGACAAAGGTTCAGAATAAGTCCTGAACACTGGATAACGTACCCTATACATCTTTAGAAGATCAGGAAGTTGCTGTGGCCATACTTACAATGAGTATATTATGGTATCTTGATTGGGCAAGGTACTAACGAAATATAACGCCTCCTGCACAACTACACGAAATATTAATATATTATAATGATAACTAATAAAATCTCTTGAAATATGCAATAGCTTTTATTATACAACCTTTTTATGACATTCGTTTTGGGTGAAAACCATTGAAGTAGTAGATATTATAATAGACACCCACCCGCCAACGTAAGTGTAACATACATATTAAATAGCACTGTGACACGAGTATGACATAATCATAACCTATAATTAAGGTGATTCATTCTAGGATTTCCTTAGTTGGCCATTGCTGACAGCCGTGAAAATTGGGGAAATTGAACTTTTTGCAATAATCTAATTAACAGCCAATTTCCAGTCTTGTCTACTTAGGCCTGAGTTTCTATGGAAACTGGGGTTCTCCTTTAAGACTTATATGGTTTTCTCACGGAAGCCATTGTCAGATCTCGCTCAAAAAGTGGGACCACATGACAAGCACCAGCTTTCGATTAAAAAATTGGTCGTCTGTAAAGTCGGTTTACGGACAATGGTTTTACGTGATAACGTCTATTTCGTAGAAGAATAATTTATGATATAAATAATGTAATGTAAGAACGTAATGGAAGCCCTACGCACGGAGCCGCGGTGCTACTCGCCAGTTGTGTCAGCTTGAACATGGCTTGACGCGCCACCGCGACCCGCGTATCTAGCTAGATTATAATATTAAATTTCATACTAACTATACGATTTTAAACATATTTGAGTTGAAAATTTGGTTTAAATCGTTTTAAATATCAGGAGCTGCGCGACATCTGTGATTTTCTTGACTACAACTAAAGTCCGAGTCGATGTACTGTGTAAAGTTTTTTCAAGTAGTTCATACCTATAAAGTAGAGTAAGTAGAGTATTGTAGATTTTCTTCCAAGCGGACCGATTACGTTTGAGTGGGAGAGAGACGGCCGGTCTAGCGTGCCTCTCTCTCTAATGCTGCGCGCGCTTCCGTGACGTTACTCGGTTTTCGTGAATGCCTCTCAGGCTCATCGTCTTTATAAACGTTATCACGTTAAAAAAGAATCATCAAAATTGGTTCATCCAGTCGAAAGTTCTGAGGTAACAAACATAAAAAAAATCAGTCGAATTGAGAACCTCCTCCTATTTTTGAAGTCGGTTAAAAAGAAAAATACTTTTGGCAATTACAAAACAAATAAAACGTAATGAAAATACTGTTTCATAACGCTTACTAAAATTGTGTTTATCTGTCTGTCTGTATTTTTTGGTTCAGAACCTTGTCTCGTATGTATGTCTGAATGCTTCCTTATGGACTGCATGTGTGCATTGTTATGGTACATCTATGTGATGTATGTCAATGTCGAGATAAATCTTGAATTTTATCTATGAAGTAGGTACGTACTTACGTAGCAGATATGTCTTATCAAATACAATCAAGGGTCGCCACTGCATGTGGTGTAGAAGCAGCCACTACTCATTTATTATTTTACTATAGAAAAAGCAAAGCAACAACCCATAATTGTCCCACTGCTGGGCTCGGGGTCTCCTCTCACAATGTGAGGGGTATAGGCCATAGATAGACTGTGAAGTGTATCAATGATACCTATATGAATAAAATATTTTGACTTATTTTTTTTTTGACTACCACGGTGGCCAAGTGCGGATTGGTAGACTTCACACACCTTTGAGAACTCTCAGGTGTGCAGGTTTCCTCACGATGTTTTCCTTCACCGAAGCAAGTGATAATTAACTTGTAATACGCACATAATATTTGAAAATTAGAGGTGCATGCCAGGATTTGAACTGGGGCCCCTTGGTTCGGGGGACCAACGTTCTAACCGCTAGGCTATCACTGCTATTATTTTACTATACTATTGATAAAATAGTAATGAAATCATGAGTTCTCCTAAACTAAATTAGTCTCCTAAAATTGATAGTTTTCTGTTTTATTTATTCATAATTAAATATCGGAAACAATATAACAACATTAATATATTTCGCTCAAATTGTCAGTTATGATGATAAAGTTATGGTCGTATTTCCATCATTAAGTGAATACTAGGGGATAGTATGCGGTGATATAAGAAAACTTACTACAAGTAGGTTAGGTACTATTTGACAAATGTGGGACAAAAGCTACGCTAATCGCATTTAATAAAGTTAATTATCATATCACACTTTACAATTTACATCTTGAATAAAATTCCATGACTATATTGTAATATTGTTCTCAAACACGTGAACACTGTGCCAACAATACCAATTAGGGCTGCCAACTGTATTTTAAAATGGATATTATTATGTTATGTTTTGATCTAAATTTTGCTGTGGTTTCCCGCTCTTTCCTTGGCGGAAATTGTGCTTAGAATGCCCAGTGGGATTCATCAATTAGGTCGGACTCGGAATAGGTAGTGCAATTTTCGATGTTTTCTTAATATGCCAATAAATTCACTAGGTGGGGGATTTATAAATTTGTAACTTAAGAGATGCTATAATAAATCGAAATAAAAAATCGACTCGTTAATCTTCAAGGCGGAAAATATATTTATCTAATATGATTGGTATAAATTGACCCAAGACTAACCAAACTTACTTGTATACACTTGCGGTCAATGCAATTCCAGAGATTTTAATGTAGGTATCATGTAAAAAACATCAAAACAGCATGGCAAATAATTAATTATAAATAGAAATCATGTAAATAGGTTTTTATCAATTCGCATAATAATTATTTTACAAAGAATGCATTTTTCGAATCCCCAAGTCTTATCCACACTAGTATATTGTTTGAGGTCATTAACCCCAAATTGCACTACGTATTCTGACCTATCCATCACAAAAGCCATTCTGCTTGTTTAGTGGCAATTTTTGTAAACATAGTATCTAGTGTAATTAATGAATTACTTCTTTGGTATTTAATGTTAAGTAGTAGGTAGATAGAAAGTTTGTAAGGTAATTAATTAACAGAGACGTAAGTGTTAGAAAAACAGACCTAATTAATAAAATATTAATTCATACATTTATTTAAATTATAATAAATGCCGTGCTTACGACATTTACTAAATTGAAACGTCACGAAACTGAAAAATATTATTCAGTCGAATCGGCGGCCGCGCTGTACTTATATTCAAAGGAAAACGTCCATTGGATTATTGGACATTAACCTGAATAAGTTAAATAAGTAAGAGATATTCATTCATTTATCGTAGTAAGTTTTTTTTTGTGAAATACGACCACTGGAACAAGTTAGATTCAAACCACAATGTCTTATTCAGGCTAAGTCGACATTATAAATACATGACATTAAAATGTAAAATAAGTACATAGTAATATGTATTTTTTATGAATTTATTTTACTGCATATATTTAATTACTATTTCTAGTATAGATCCTTGACAACCCTAGGCTAGGTAGTTCGCGCTTGGCCGGCGCGGCGGTGGCGCGGCGCGGGCGTGCTGTGGCAGTGGACTATCCTTAACCTGTTTCGTATTGTGACCCGTGCCCAGCATGGGTAATCAATGCACTTGTCATAATTATCGTTTACAATGATACTCTAGGTACAAGTACAAAATCCAAATGCAACTCCACAGTAGACAAGCCCCAAATATATAGGTACAGAATTTGTATCAAATTCACTAGATGTAAAATAGAGACTCCTTTGCTCTTTGATATCTTCGAGTGATATGTTTTGTGTAATTTTTTAAAATGGATTATCAAATATTTTTGAAAAAAAAAACATATTAAGTACATAGGCCATGTTTTTATTTTATCAATGAAAAGCAGACAGGTTCAGACAGATGCAGATTGCAGACTTTGTTTGATATCAGATAGGTATGTAAATTAATTAATTAAATAATAAAGTTGTTCGCGATAACACATTGCACCCTTGGAACGGATCAAATTGGTTTGATAATAACTGATAAATAAGTACTTAAATAATATTGCAGTGCCATGAGCATACACATAAATTATTTCTGTTGGGTGGTTTTCGAACCGAAATTATTGTTAATCCCACTTCTGATAATAATGCAATGCTTTCTTCACAATCTCTATCTATAAAATTATTTTCAACTATTACGAACTTTCACTTCAACGTACGATTCCCTTTCTCTTATTTTTTTTTAATCTCTACCCTCACTCGCGACATTCTCCTGAACTACCAAACATCTTAATATATTTACCCCCTTTTTAGGATTCCGAAGTAAAATCGGAACCCTTATAGTTTCATGTCCGTCCGTCCGTCCGTCTGTCTGATTCGTAGTGCCGAGTACATATTTATTAAAACTCCAAAATCGTACAACAAAATATTGAAAAATATTTTTTTTCAGGGTACCTCCCCTACATGGTAACGTTTTTTCGTTGCGTAACCCATAGTATGGGTCTTTTAAGACCATTTTTGGTTAGTCAAGTGTCCCCCCCCCCCTCCCCCGGCAGCTAAACGGTTGGAGTTGGACAAGTGAAAAATTCTCAAAAATGGGTAATAAATGATGAATTTACAAAGAAAACTATCACGGCTATGTTAGCATAAGTAGTTAATGAGTGGTAATCGATAAACTTACTACTTCTCTACATTGTGCGTGCCCTGACACGCATTTATGCGGTTTTTATTTTTATTTTACCTTCATGGCTTTAACCCATTAATGGCCCACTACTGGGCACGGGTCTCTCCTCTTGAGGAGGCCTAGAGCATACTCCACCACGCTGCTCCAGTGCGGTGCGGTGGAGACCATTAGTCATTACCCTCACAAGTCTCCAAAAATCCAACAAATAAACAACCAATGAATTCATGCATTCAGTTGTCTATTTTTTATGTTACACTTTATTATTTTTATGTGACACTATTTCATTTTATAAGATACTAGCTGACCCGGCGAATCCGTAGCGCGTTTTTTTCTAAAACTATATTTTTTTTCTAAAATAAAAGTAGCCTAAGTTACTCCTTGTTACATCAGTGCTATCTGCCTGTCAAAATCGGTCAAGCCATTTTAGAGATTAGTCGAAACAAACAGACAGACACAAAAATTGTAAAAAATGTTGTTTTGGTATAATTATGTACCGTATATACATCCAAATGCACTTAATAAAAAGCAGTTATTTTAATATTACAAACAGACACTCCAATTTTGTATACATTAGTAAATAGGACCTAGTAAGTAACATATCAATACAGGGCAAGTCGCATCGTTTTCTGCAAATATGTTAACAGTCTACACTAACGCAAATGTCAAACTATGTAAATCAAATAAGGTATTTTTTTCCCTTGGTTCAGCTTCACTAATAACTGAATACAGTCGTCGATTCAATATTATTATTCTGTAGATTCTAAAGACGCTTTTTCGATTCAGCTCAGATTAGAACATTACGTTAAATGTAACATCAAGGTGCTCCTTCGCCAGGATTACTCTGAGTCACAGCTCTTGAGTAAATGTAACAGTTCAAATTCAAGTATTTGAATCGTCAATGCGCATGTTGGATTGTTGTTTTACAGCCGAATGTTGGAGGGATCAAACTCGACTCTTAGATTGTTACTTGGATTGGTGTTGCAGGGAATGAATTCGATAAAGAAGAGCCTTTAAAGCATCTCTCACTATAGTTACCTGTGCTGTTATCGTCAGTACGGGGTTAAGAATACGTTGGGATATTTAAAACTTACTCCATCGGGCAGCCGGCTTCTTGTTTTCTTTTATCGTGAGATAACAGTCGATGACATTCTCTCAACCTTCGTGCTTCTGGACGAACTTTAGCACTGTAGCGTCTAAGGCATGCTCCAGTCTTCAGCCCTCTTTGATCGTGCGTCCAAATTGTCGCCCGCATCTGATATATTTTGCAAGTCTACCGTTTTTTCAGACAGACAATCAAATCCGGAACTTATATTAGATACGAGTGTAATCTGTGGAAGTAATCGATCGAGTATTATCTCGTACCCGTACACGTATTTACTATCGGTGACACAACCTCAAGGGGACCTATCTATAAATCACCCGATATTATTACGTTCGGTCTGATACTCACAGATACTATATTTGTATAACATTTAGGTTTAGTACAAAACAGTGCAAAATTTCGGATTCCTTAGCAACCGATAATGAGAGTCTGACCACATCCTCAAAGTGCCCGATATTATTGTCAAAACTGTTGAGAAATTAACTCTTGTTATACAATACTCGTAGTTATACCAAATGTCCAAGCTACACATTTTGGCCAAGACGTGGTGATTGTAGATAAAGCCTGTAGCTTGTACATTGAAGCCTTGTAGAGTTAGGAGCTTGGCTTTCCATTACATCTGTTAATTTTTTACCAGTGATAAAGTTGCAGAGCTTTGTTTTGTTTGAGCTTTTTAAGTTTTGGCAACTTGTTGCATTAAATGTGTTTGTGAGTTAGCCTTGTAGTGCCAGGGCTCTTAATCAACTCTCATAACTTTTAACAGCAATGAAGTAAAATGTAAAATTGATCGCCAAGACTCCAATGTTCATTACATTACAATTTTACATGAAATGTTTTGTGGGATATTAATTTCCTATTCAGTTGAAAAGTACTACAATATGGAGTGTAGCATGCAATAGACACCCAATTTTATCGGTCGTAGAATTATTTGCTTATGTTATCTACGAATTATGAAGCTAAGGAGCGCCGGTACGATAGGCACTGTTAGATAACGTACGATAGAATCGATTAGTGAGCCCTGTTATGCACACGGCTAATTGAATTTTCGATCGGCATACTTTATTGACCCTTTTTCGAACATGGACGTGACCGTGTGAAGTGTTCTTTGTGCAGTTGACCAACCTGACAGACACAGACCGCTGTCCAGAGTATTGTGTGTGTCAGTGTGTCAGGATGACTGAGGACAAGAAACCTTTGCTGCTGTAAGTTTACTTTTTTGGATAAACAGTAAATTGAAAGGTGTTACCTCAAAAGATGTGACCGTTAAAATGCTTTTGTTAACATCTATGCTTTTTCTGGAAAAGATATCGTGTATACTGCATACCTAAATAAGAAAAGTTAGTTACAATAAATAATTTAAAACAGAAATAGGACCCCGCACATCGGTGCATCGGTGGTTACCTACAGTAAAATTCAAAGCTACCGGGTTTGCCTGTATTTATACACAGAGATACAGCCCTGATTCTGTTTCTTATTATTAGTATAGATCGTATCACATATAGAAATTTTACTGAATTTCCGGCGTTAACTCCAACAATAAAAACTAAAGGACTTGGCTCCATGCTCCTGAGCTGATAGTAGCTACCCACTGACTTACTGCCGAAGCTATGACCCATTATGTAGATACGCCGAGTATAAGGTGCTATCACTAACATACATTGTGTGGGCAAACATCAGTATTTGCATTATAGACGTTATACTGTGGCGTCTGTGTGGTGGCGCTTATAGAACGGTCTCAACTCAACTGCATATTATTATTATTAACTAGTTTTATCGCATTTGTATCAAAATGGGCGTATTCAGCTTCTTCGTATCGAGAGGTGTCAATTTTTTTTTCGTTTTTTATGACACAAAATTCAGGGAGGGCTGTTGTACAGTGTACCCTACCTCCCTTACCGTTCCCCCCTGGTACGCTCGTCGCACATGCATCAGCTAGTGTAAATGTAAATTTATTTTATGGCTGTATTCAGTACCCATTTACCCAACCAATCAATTATATTGCTACGAAAATAGAACTACTAGAATTACTACTTTTTTTCCAAATTTCAAGTAGATGACATAATAATATAATAGTGCATAAGTGTATCAGTGATACCTATATGAATAAAATATTTTGACTTTGACTTTGAATATACGAATGGAAAGTGCAGACGTACTAAGTAAATAATAATTTTGCTACTCAAGCTAGGTATGTAATACTATGTCACTGATACACGTGCAAGTTGCCAAGAATGGCGTCAAATATCACCGCACTTATCACACGGGCTGCTATATACATACATATTATTATTATACGTACTGATAATAGTCAGTCATATTAAAAAATTGTCTGAACAGTTTTTGGTTCAACTTTATGCCTCATGCAAAGACTTCCTAATCTAATGTGGATTGGTGGAGGGGATAACGATTCTAATGCGGGATGAAAAAAGTCGAACAATGGGCTCTAATTCGACAAATGTAAACATAATTTGGGAGACACTGCGCAAGAATAAGCGCCTTGTTAATAAGCAAGTGTATCTGATTTCTGATTGTGTGATAACTTTATTCAGTTGACAACTTTTTAATGTTTCAAAAATAATTACAAATTGGTTGAAGTGTTCCTTAAATACCACAGGAACTGCATACCTTTTTTCCGAGGGGGAATACTTCCTAAGATACCCAACGGGTACTACCACCAAAACCGGGATATTTTTCTTGTTTATGCCTTGAGCAGGCGGGTCACCTGATGGTAAGTGATAACCACCGCCCATGGACATTAGTAACACCGAGGCGTCACCAAAGCATTTCCGGCCTTAAACGTGCGGGTTAAAAAACTACGCGAAAACCGAACTGTGGACGAACGCCAGGTATCCAAGTGGTATACATCATGATGTGCTTGAGGAAAATTAATCGCAGGGATTAAACAAACAGTTCTTCAGAACAGTCCCCATTATACAGACGGTAGAATACGCAGAGAGAGCTTATATCTCTCCTCAACTCAAGCGACTCTAATCCGTCTGTAAGCTTGGGATCGTCGATAAGACGAATGGCTCGTCGTTGAATCCGCAAGTGGATCCGCACTAGGCCAGCTGGGGCTGCGGCCCAAAGGTGGGAGCAGTACTCCATGTGCGGCTGAATTTGCGCCAACCTGTGCTTAGGCGTGAAGTACCTACTGCTTAGCTCTGTTGAGCATTCCCAGTTTTTTTGCAGATAGTTTGGCCTTATTAACCAAGTGGTCCCCAAACTGAACTTCATTCGAAATATTGACACCAGTATTGGGATCCCCAATACTTTTAGAGATGTTAAGAGGAATGTTCTGGAACTGTGGTACTAAGTCGAATGGGGCTTTTTAGCCGTTAACTGGATTATATGGTTACTTGATTTGAATCATATGTAACCTAATATGACTCAAATCTCAATACCCTCTGCCTCTCCTGCGCTATGCCTAAAGGGTCAAACCTAAAAGGTCCCAGGTCTCCTTACTTGAGGGACCCTTAATTCGGTTTAAGGGGGAGCGGCGACGGACTCTGGCACCACCGTCTTCGAGTGCCATCGGCCCTTTCCTGGTCCTTTTTTGCCGTCTTCTCCTTAAGCATTACAGTCGCGCAGATGGAGATATCTACTCGCACAGCCGCTACTATTACTGGCGGAGGAAACTCTCTCTGGCTCTTTCTTTTTTATTTTTCTTAGCTGGCAACGCGACACACTAGTGTAGCCTTTGGTGTTGCTGATATCCATTGGTGACGATAGCCATTTACCACCAGGTGGATCGTCAGCTCGTTTGCCGGCTATTTCCATAAAAAAAGATCTTCGAATCCGTTTGACTAGGACACGCCACTCAGACTCCCAGGACACTCCTCGTATGGCGTGCGTTATCCCGGTCACCTTCACAATGGTGATATTTTGATATTGTTAATGCCTCGTGTGAACTGCATAGTGCATACCTACTAGGTACCTAGTTCATTATTACGTATGTATTAATAAACAAATGTGTCGTATTTGTTTACAGATAGAGGCGTAACATTAGATGCTTGTAATTGCCAATGTAATCTGCATACCTGTTGGCTACTTCCATATTAAAAGGCAATTAATAATCACGAGCCAATTAAACAAAAAATACTTACAGCGTACGAATAATATTGTAATTGTATTATTAACGTTTACAATTAATTCGTCGCGCTCAACACAATAGCTTGTTAACGACGGTGAATTTTGTTTATCGGTTGTTTCCGATAGAAACTAGGAAAGGCGTTGCGTTTACTGCGCAACAATAGGGGGATTGTTGTACAAATCGCAAATAAAAAATAAGATCGGAAAGACGGGAACGCCCAGGAATTGTATCCTTTGAAAATCAGGTCTTTTATGTAAGGAACACTCAGTGCAGCCAAAAGGTCGCTGGAACTGGATATTCTAACTCCCTACATCCACAGACTTCTAGTCAGTTCTCTAGAAGTTTTTTGAAGTGAAGACTTCTTTAGGCGCGTTAGGCTTTTTTGAGATTAGAAAAACGATTCAACTCGCGACACCGTAAAGGTCGTAGCTCATCTACACGACACCGCTCCCAAACCAAAGTATGAGAATTCAAATATAGACTTAAAATCGTGCTCTGTAGGTGCACTTTACAGTAACAACAAAAATTAGCAGCCCGCGCGCGGGAAGCAAGCTTACCGCAACCTAGCCACTCAATAGTTGCATCTACAGAGCACAATTTAAAGTTTATATTTGAATTCTCATACTTTGGTTGGGTGGGAGCGGTGTCGTGTAGATGAGCTACGACCTTTACACCTCTGTAACTTTTCACTTTGGCTGACACTTCCGCAGTACCACTGTTATTTATTATTATTCTACCTAACCTATCTACTAACTTATGCACAAATTGTGAATAAATAAATTTATTACAATATACAAGACTTGGCAGTCTTATAGCGATAAATATGGATAATCCAATATTATTATTTTTACATATTAGGTAATCAGCAAGCGATACAAGTGTTTGATAAATTCGATATTCGATATAGATTAATTTAGTTATTTAGTAGCGTTTTAGTGTTACGGGTATTATCATTGAGATATGTTATCGATAGCAGTAGGCTCAGGCATGAGTACTTACCGGGGCATCTGGCAGCTAGTGACGGTGATAAATGAGATCACTCGTGGAATTCCTACTGTACTGTTGTCGCAAAAAAAACCCGAATAAAAAAAATAATAAAAAAACCTGGCTGCGTTCAAAAACTAAAAAGATAAATATAAGCCCAGTAGTTAAGAATGTTGTTAAAAGTAATACTTATTTTTTAGTTTTTGTACGCAGTCGGGTTTTTTTAATTTTTTTTTTTTTATTTTACACTTTTTGCTTAGGATTCATTGACTTCTTTATTAGACGAAAAAATAGCAATGTTGTCATTTTGTTAATAAATTAACAAGAATGGTTTTATAATCAAAAACTGTTACTTTAATGGTTACTTTTATCGCTCCTTGGTGAAGAATCACCATACAAATTTTGTACTAAGGAGCGATTTAAGTAACCGTTAGTGACTCTGAGTTGGGGCTTTAACTAAATATGTACATACACTGTACATATGTATATGTACATATACTGCTCTTCAACTAAATCTGCAGTTGGGCGTAATGTTGGTAACATTGAAATAAGTGTCTTTTATATGTCAAAAACCATTTTGTGGACATAATCAAGTTCATCAAAGGTAGTAACGATATACATTACGAGATAATATAAAATTTCACATAATTATAATATAACATTTTAATTTTTAAAATAGTTTTTGAAATACATTACGCCCAATTGCAGATTTAGTTGAAGAGCACTATAGATAGCTAGTCAGTGGTTTGAGTAAACATTTGATTTGACGCATGAAATCAGTTCAGTCATCCTAACGGAAACGGGAACCCCTCATGTTTGCTTCCACGAGTTCCATATAGGTACGTCAAGTTCGATGCGGTTAAAACGAGAATGGAATGGCAATGACCGATAGCGGGCAATCGGTAACTTGGTAAACCACATTCGATTTTTGTAACTTATAATAAACTTGAAAAACTTATATTTTGCTCAGATACCGAATTGTAAATGTGTAAGCTACGGACATACATATTTTATTGATTCTGCTGGAGGTTTAGTATTTTTTTTAAGAAACTTGTCGACAAGCACAAAGCACAGATGTGCTATCTGATGCTAAGTGGTTAGTTCCTCATAAACATCAGTAGCATCATATCATAGGCGCATAGCGATATAGCGAAACACGAGAGGAAAGAATTAGCTCTCAAGCCAAAGTATCAACACCCTGTGGTATTGTGGGCAGCATTTGGTTTGGTCACATCAACATTAATTTAAACGTGTTTTAATACACATATCAGTATACAAGAATGTGATAGTATTGTTGTTGCATTGACTTTGGCTAAAAGATGGAACGGATGGAAAACAAATGTACAATATATTGCTACTTCCTTTTAAAAGCTGAGTAAAGCAGTTCATAAAAAGGAAACAATTAGCATAAAACACAGTAAGCGTACTTACACTTATACAAAAAGCCGAAAGGCTACCGGAAAAAAGTAAAAAACAAACAACATTTTCGTTGAAATTATTTTAGTGACCCCGAGTCATTCTTAAATGAGTCCTAGTTTTCCGTGCCGCTTGCTACTAGATGAGTGAAAAAATACACAAAAACGAGTTGCATCATAATTCATAAGTAGCCTTACTTACCTCCAGGGCCGAAACAAGCCAGTTACAATGTTGGCGGAAAAAACAACTAGATTGAGTTTTTGTTGGGTCAAGTCAAGATTAAGCTGTTTAATGGTTAGAGATAAGTTGAAATATGATTAAATATCTAAATTGTTTAAGTCTAGTCTATTAAGTACTCTGTTCCATCGATTCATGCTTTAAAACTACTAAACGGATTTTTATAAAATTTTGCACTTGTAGACCATAGACCATAATCTGGAACAATTTATAGTATAGGGTATAGGGTACAAATTAACCTGGACAACGTAGGCAAAACCGCGGGCAGGGCTTTTGTTTACTGAGAGGGGTCCAGTAAACCCCATATCTAACCATTGAAGTACTATTACTAGCGTATAAAACTGACACCGCGAAAACCATGTATGTCCCAATGCATTGGCGCCACGTGGCTTCAATCTTAAATGGATTCGTTCGATTTTGAAAGGAGAACGGGGGCCCAATTTTGAAAATCGAACCTCCCGGGCGGGACACATTTTGTTCGAGATGTCTGTTCTATGACATTATACTTCAATGCATCTAACAAGTTTTTTCTCAAACACACCGATCGAAATGTATACTTTGCGCATAAGTACAATTATGTATTGTCTTTGTGATAAAAGCAAAACGTTTTATAGCAACGCAGTTAAGATCCAAGTGCACCACGTACGAGTAATTTCTTTAACCAGATGACAAATTGTTATTATACTTAGTTAGATTGCAGCTATTTGTCTACAACTATTGGCATTAGCTGTTACGTGACTAATATTCCGTTCAAGTTGCGGCCACGAGGATTGTATGTAAAATCTAAAATATTGGTACTTAGATAGATATTTGCAATTAAATTATTATCACTGTGTTATCAGGTACTGTCATTTATTGATTACTCGGAAACCGTCATTCTTATCCATCCTAGATAGGAATTTTGGAAACTAAACATTTTATACTTTCTGCTAATTATACCGTAAGCCATGGTCTTGCTAGGAAGTTGTCAGATAAAAATTTAAAATATTCTTTGTACTGAAAAGTACCTTTTCCACTAGACCGTTCTTTAACCCTTCCGTCGCCGGCTGACTCAAAAATATCGATGGGTATAGTAGAGCGTACGTAGCTGTACCGTACTTAAAATACGTTCATAGCACCCCTAATATGATCATGGTGTGGTACCCTAAAGCAGGAAGACTAACATGTATTTACTCGGGATTTACCGATACAAAAATCTTGAGGTACTTGACTTCCTCAGGAGTTATCACTAAAACCAATGCCCTTACAACAGGTTCAAGGATGGCAAGGCGACGTACGGCACGGAGAGCCCTGCGCGCGGGCGGCGGGTCATATTCTGCGTGCACGGGAACCCATCCACCGGCTGCTGCGCCGTCATCGAGACCACGGCTGATGGAGACGACCCTGGACGCAACGGCAGCATCACTGACGCTGAGAGTGAGTGGAAGTTATACACTCATGTTTGGTGACATCAGACATGTGTAAACTATAGCATAGATGAGCAACTGCAGTTTCTAAAAAGTTGTTATAAAGTAATTAGTAAAAATACTTAAAGTTATTGGTATTCTTAAAAGTCGTCCAGTATATTAGACCAGTTGCTGAGTTTGACGAGTTATACATATAACAAATCTACTAGGTAAATGACTAATAACTTGAATGTTTAAACTGTTTTGCCTGTTATTATAGAGGTAGTTGCGATGAATTTCTTCAATCAAAGATTTTCATCGTGATGTCGACGCGACAGTCAGATAAGTGAATCACAATTAAATATATCAATGGCATTAATCGTGTGAACTTTATTTTCAGGACATTGTCACAGATCCAGAAATGAAGAAATAGACAAACGGGCGCGGAGAAAATTAATAATTGCCAGTATATTGTGCGTCATTTTCATGATAGGAGAAATTGTAGGTGAGTGTAACTACGTATATGAGTATACATAATATTGAGTATATTTTCTTTCGTTACTGGCTTTGATTTAATTTTGCAACGTGCACAACAAATAGTTTGATAAATGTTAAGAAATATCATCAACATTTATTAAACTATACCTACTGATAATCTTTATTGGAAATCATCAAAGTAAGAATTCAATAAATCATTAGCAACATTTTCTAAAATAACCTATATTATGCTGATTTATTTTAAAAATTTATTCAAATTGTATCAGCAATACACACTAAGAAAACCACATTAATTGTGATGTATGATATATTATGATGTTACTAACATTTATCAAAACTCATTTTTCACATAGATATGCATAATTGTAGATGTGAAAAAATAATAATACATGTAAACTTATGTACGTACGTAAGAAGTTATACTTCTTTGGCGTAAAAGAGCAAAAATTGCTAAAGATTTCTTCTTCATCATGTCGATTTTTGGCTGTCGGTGTGCGCGCGTACCGTAAAAATTTTACTCCATATTTTTTTCCAAATGCGCCAATAGAAGTATAACTTTAAAATCTGATATTAAAATGCTAAAAATTATTGATATTAATAACATTAACATTGTACTCCATAATTTGAATCTTAATGTAAAAATTCGAAAGACTAACATTAGCGACTGTTTATCAAAATTCACACATTCTTATTATGTATTGCATTGATTGCATTAATTACGTACATCTATCATGATTCGCGACACTCATTACTCATATTTATTGGCAATGAACAATGTAAGAATTAAACTGATTTATCACATTTATCATACTCATTTGTCACATAATAACCAACCAATATAACCTGACCTGTTGAATTCCAACTGACATTAGTGACATGATCAAATTGCCGTTTGGTCTTCTTGCAGTGACACTATCAGAGAGCACTAATGATCAGAGCCAAGTGTTGTGTATGAAGAACACTTCTGTGCTGCAGGCAATAGCTGAAAACCGCAATCATATTCGGCCCACTATCGCTGACATTGTTAGATCCATCCTTCCACTTTTTGACTTTAAGTATTAGATTTGTTACACATATAGCCATGCCCACTTCCCATTCTCAAGTCACGATTCTCCAGTCTACACTACACTAATATTTACTTTACGCTATGGAGAAGGGTGGATCATGCTTTTATTTAGTGATGCTAGAAGAGATCAGACAATTAATTAAAATTAAGCCTATTATGAATTGAATGAAAACTTGCCCTCCCAAGTTTCTTTCATGACTTTCCCACGCGCGTGTGATGTCTACCAAAACGTGGCTAGCGTGGTCGGCAATTTTGCCAAGCCTTGTCATTTTGAGGGGTCACTCGACTTGTGCTCAGCAGTAGGACAATATGGGTTGTTGTCAGACAGGTGATGGTTACAAACATCCCTGATAACATCTTTCCTCCTAATCGAGCTTACTGTCATCCCATCCCAATCAAAGTAGCTTAACTTGCTTATCATTTGTTCACGTCACGCATTGCTTGATAAAAATATATGCATTGCGCACAAAAGGTGTTGGTTTCTTTCACAAGCCGACAAAATTTATAGATTGGATCTTGGAGGTCTAATGGGGTACCTAGTTGATCTTACAACTTGCATTTCTTACTATAATTGGAGGCCCATTTTTATAAGTTGAGTCTTGCATATTCTTATAAAATTAAAGTGCACTAAAAAGTTACTGCAACTGTTCGTTATTCATTGCTCTTTGATCCCAAACGTATCACTCGAATGAGTCCGTTCTTCACAGCAATGCAATTGATTCGTCCGATAGCCAGCTCCAGCATCTTTCACGTCTGACACAGAAAATGCGCGCGAACAGATTGTTCTATGTAATCTTCGCACGCACTTATTGTAGAGGTGTGTACACTCGCGTTTCGCTAACGGACCCATTGCATTACATTTACGTACCATGAAATTGTGAACATTGTATGAGGTCAGCCGGAAAATATGAAGTGATTAACAATACATAAGAACATAATAAATAATTATTGATAAAACGAACTTACCTGTACGTGAAGTTCTATCAAAATTATGCGAGCTGCTCAATTCGAAGCGATTAATATTTACATGTAGTACTATTTCCAATCCACGGCCTTTAACACGATAAGTTTAAAGAAAAACAAAAATATTATCAATCTGAAACATAAAATAGTTGTTAATCTGGCTTATTTCCTCGTTCACTCTGTGTTGTTTAACACTCAAGCTTCCGGTCATGACTCTTCCTTACCGCTCGGTTGCCATTTTTGCTTCATTTAGTTTAAAGATAAATTAAAGGATACAGACTGCTAGGGTGGGTCCTTTCATTTTATGGGGGGGACCTATTAATCGCTTCGAATTGAGCAGCTCGCATAATTTTGATAGAACTTCACGTACAGGTAAGTTCGTTTTATCAATAATTATGCTTCGCTGCTCAATTCTCGCGATTAATATTTACATGTAGATGTTTAAAGTAGATATAGGATGTATCCTTTAATATAATATGGAAATAATTAAGTATACCTATGATACAATTTTTTTTTTTTTTTCAATAATCAATAACAAATACAGATTGCACTAGCATTAAGCTCGCCATTTATTTATCCGTTAATATTGTTATATTGTGGTCAATATAGTGTGCATAAATAAATAAATAGTATTGATTAATGTCCCAATTATTTTTAATATATGCGTAGAGGTTATTGCTTACATAAGTAAGCTTAATATAACATTAAATATAAGGATTATTCGAAGAAAGAAGGGAAAATAACAAATATGATTGAAAATCAAGAATGGATCTAACGAATATGGAATTCTGTTTAGATAGAATACTATTATTCTAAAACCTTATAAAAACTGAAAAATGCGCTCCATGTGGCTGTCTTCCTTATTACATGCACGCTTTCTGCCTTTCAAGGTAAAAGCAAAAACACACCACTCTTGTGGGTGAGCTTCTCTGGAACCAATAAATCAAAAATTAAATTACGAAGACAATCAGTTTTTATTTTTATAAGAACATGTAGATCTCAGCTAGGCAAATAGCATAATTTCTCATATAAAATGTATCTAGTCACACTTCAGGTTTTTATGAATAGATTTGATTATGATGTAATCAAAATGTATATTCTGGTTTATTTGTTTATTAATATTATTATGTAATATGAATAATTATTTGATATGTAACATGAGTATGAACTCACTCTCCATCAGCATATATTATATTAATAGTGTAGATAAGTTAAATATTTTACTATTTTAAATTACAGTATTCGTATAAATAAATACTTCACATTTAGAAATCCGAACCTTAAATACATTATATCAATCGATATATTATATTCATCCCGAGAGGTATATAATATACCTATAGAGGTATACCTATAGCTATGTTACGTACAAAAAACAATTATTAAAAAAATTGTCTGGCATTACTCCAGAACAATTATGTCTATATAATGTTTCGCATACAAGATAGGGAATTTATAATCCATTCAAATTCAAATTAATTTATTGTGAAATATATAGGTACATAGGTAAATAAAGTTCTCATGTTATATAATTATAATATCCGCCAAATCCCTGCCACAGATGGGCATACAATATTAATTTAAATAATAAGTAATTGATCGAAAGAAGTGGAACACTAATTCTTGTTTTGGTATTATATTAATACAATTGTTATCGTAAATTTTTCCGAAAATTTAGAGAGGATCTGGAATACGAAATCAACAATTTATAATTGGGCTGTCAATAAATTATTCTTGATAATTTTTATAATTTATCGTTATATTATGTAGTATACTAGACAGGACTGAGATAGCCATCTGTGACTTTGATTACTTTATTTATTAACATTTTATTATATTATATATATTTTTAATAATAGCAATTGTGGTAATGCACAAAAAATAATATTCTGCCCAGGATATCCTGTAATGATAAATAATTATGTTGCATATATGGTAGGCCCACAGGGTAGGTCCATAATTAGATTATATAATATTTCAGTAAATACTACTCTTTGTTGATCACAAAAAGACAGTTTTTTTCCCATAACCCTTGGAAAAATTAGTGAAAAGAACACGAAAATAATAATTATATATCACATATTATATCTCCCGTAGTTCATAGCCCTTTCAATAAGGATTTATATGGCTGTCAGTAATTGCAATGTTATATAGTTATATGTTTATATAGTAAGAGTTTTCTATAAATCGTAAGCACTTTGCTCATGTTAATGCAACAAAACATGAAGTTCAAACGAATGTTATGTGCTGAATGAAAAATTATAATGTATTGCATTTATGTCTGATTTTGTAATTTTTTCATAAGTTTAACGCTCATGGCTAAAAATTGAAAAATTGCAACCAACTATATTCTAAACCTTGGAGGTCTTGCTATATGCATTTTGGATGTGAGTTTAACTCATCTCATTTTTCCTTTGGAATTTTTCTAAGAAATATCACTTTACTATAGATAGGTATAGAGCCAAATTTATAGGGCAACATTAGTGCTATCAATTGTAAACTCTTACATTTCATGTATCTATTGACCTGCCAACTGGTAAACCATCTCTTTAAAAAATAATGTTGAATGATTCGGTTGTTAATGGATTTCAATAGTAGGTTAAAATCCAGCTGTGCAGTAACTGTAGTATTCGAATCACATAAAGTCGTAAATAAACATTATCTTGAAATTAGAAAAAAAAAAGTATCTTTTAAAAAAGAAACCGGTAATGCTAAATAATATTAGCAATTTTTATAAAAATTGTAGGTATAATTAATTACCCCTGTGTTAAAGCAGAATGCAGTATGCAGCTGTTCTGCTTAAAATGAATCTTAAACTTGTCATCAGGCTGATTAAGCTATGAAAGTAAAAGGAGAGATTATTGTTGTAAACAAAATCTAAATTTTATTATGTATCATATTTAGATACGACTAGATAATGACAAATCATGTATCAAATAACCTGCTTATTTCAACCCTGAAATGTATCAGGATTATTATGCGGGTGTTCTTCGGCTGGCGGTCTGCTGAGTAGGCTGAACCGTTTATCACTAATTCAATAGTGGATAACTTTCTTAGTGATTACAGACTTTTTGTAATAATTACACCATGGATTACAGTAATAATATTGTAATCTGCAGTATGGATTTACTTACATTGTAGCTATACAATATTTACGCCATTTGAGGCCATTAGCCGCAAAGCTTAAAATGATTCACGCTGCGTTAAAAATTAAAATTTGTCAACTGACATTAAGTCTTACAAGCTTTTGACCATAAAAGGCCACGACATCAAGCTACGAACTGTAGCGATATAATTTGCAAGGTTTTGTTTGCAAATTGAGGTTGGAATGACGCTTTTAGTGAAACATTCTAAGAACATTCCTAGGATGCCATTTAGATGGACAGCCGTTTTACTCTCCGAGTCATATAGTGGGCATTTTCACGACTGTCCTACGTCATGCTGTAAGACCTATAAAGCCAACAGCAACTTCCATTAGAGTGCGCTCGCGACAGGGCGCGGCGGCGATGGCAGCGGCAGCACAACGGCGGTTTGCGTAGAATTTCCCGAGAGTGTAAAGTCGTCTTCGAAAAAACTTATCCCGAATGGTTCAATAAAGACTTATGTTTTAGAAATCACTAGTTTGAATCCTTTTTCATCCTGTCTTGACATGATAATAGCTTTCGTAGCTTTTGATTTTCCAGTCTAACCACAAAGAGAGAAGTAAATTTTCATCTTCTTTGATGTATTCTTCAACTCCTTAGTTATAGATATCAAGAAGAGGCGTCAAGTATTATTGACGTTATAGTGATTGTATCGATCAATCGACAATTTAGATAGTCTCAGAGTCCTCTATTATAACTTTATAGCCCTACTAGAGGGAGCAGTTATAAACCATGCGTATCTATTTGGTACAAACGCGCAGCAAAGAAATATAATTGTAGGATGTCCGAAATGGTTGCCATAGTTCAGGCATTCAGTACTAAAAGTGTCCTTAAAAAAAGGGCACAAAAAAGGGCACAATTGCCGAGTACTGGATTTTATATTTCAGAAGAGGACCAATCATATCAGGTAGGTACTGCTAGTATGTGGTAGAAATGAGGACATCAAAGTGCACAGGATTCCAAGTCAATTTCCTTATAAAGTTTAGGAATAAAACTTCATTTGAATTTCTTTATTTTGATTAAAGATTATGTATGATAAAAGATTGTAACTACTAGTACTTTTGATGTAATTATATCAATAGTTCTGGTTCTTATTTGACACTCAGAAAAAGTGCATTATTTGTGAAGGAAATGAACCCAAAAGAAGCATTCGCATCACTTTATGTAATTATATCAATAGTTCTGGTTCTTATTTGACACTAAGAAAAAGTGCATTATTTGTGAAGGAAATGAACCCAAAAGAAGCATTCGCATCACTTTATGTAAGATCAACAAATTAACCACAAAAGGTCGTTCTGTGAAGGTAGCAGTCCCATTGTAGTGCTCGCATCACTAACGTTGATTTACATTAAAAGAACCAGGATATCATATTATCCCTTCAGGTAATTAAACTAAAACACATATAAACGTTTGCGTCATTGCTTTAATTATGCCATCGATAATTGTCTCAATTATTTAGTTATATTTCAACACAGTGAAGGTGGTCGAGGTTCATCCTCGGCGAATATTGGAATCACTCTGTGTGACATCAACAGTTGAAACGCAAAGGATAGTATGTGAAGGTAGCAGTCCCATCGTACTACTCGCATCACAAATGTGAATGCACATTAAAAGAATCAAAATATTAAATTCTTTGTTCACATAATTATTTTGGTGAATATTCTGACGCTCGTATCATAATTGTTTTTATCATGCCAATAAAAAGTAGCTGCCACTTGAATTCATAAATAATGTGGGTATCTTCCTAAAAATAGAATTGAAGATAATAATAAATCGTAAAACACTTACTGGTAAAGGTATCCTTTGATCCACTGATATTATACGTAAAAATTGGTTGATTCACATCTGAATAACACTTTTATCCTGTATTTCCTCCAAATATTATAGTTATTTTAAAATTTTCTTCTTTTCTTCACACCGTTTCGTTAACATAGACTGTCCGTTAGGGAATCTCTAGTAATGAGTCTAAGGACAGTCGAGACGTGTTGAGGCCGCGACACGAAAATAGATAATGAAGCAAAAATGGCAACCGAGCGGTAAGGAAGAGTCATGACCGGAAGCTTGAGTGTTAAACAACACAGAGTGAACGAGGAAATAAGCCAGATTAACAACTATTTTATGTTTCAGATTGATAATATTTTTGTTTTTCTTTAAACTTATCGTGTTAAAGGCCGTGGATTGGAAATAGTACTACATGTAAATATTAATCGCGAGAATTGAGCAGCGAAGCATAATAATAAGTATGTATACTTGTCTTCCAGGCGGGTACCTGTCAAACAGTCTGGCGATCGCGACGGACGCGGCGCATCTCCTCACAGACTTCGCCAGCTTCATGATATCCCTGTTCTCGCTGTGGGTGGCCAGCAGGCCAGCTACTAGACGGTATGTGGAAACTTGTGACTTTATGACCTTGAGGACAAAGAAGAGAATCGAAAACTTATCTCTCATTTGTAGACAGTTCATAGACAGATTTGTCACCGTCGACCATGGATATCAATATAACGAAGAAAGTAGGGGTCCATCTAATAGTCTACTGAGACACTGAGAACGGAGCACATTAAAAATATTTCACTATTGGTTCTATGAAGGTAAAAGGAAATTAAAATGCAGGTGGAAAGGTCGCTTTTTATACTGTTTTTTTGTATGTCCTTTATGTCCTTTACCTGACACTAGAATTTACTTTGACGCCGGTCTATAACTAGCGGATAATCAAGACGTTTTTAATAATACCAAGTTTTTCTAATAATGATGACGAACACCTACACACACATACACACACACACACACACAAATCATAATCTTCCTTTCGTATTCGTTGTTTAATAAGTATGTACTGATCTCTCCAGGATGCCGTTCGGTTGGTACCGCGCGGAGGTGATCGGTGCCCTGACGTCAGTGCTGCTCATCTGGGTGGTGACGGGCATCCTGGTGTACATGGCGGTGCAGCGCGTCATCTACAAGCAGTTCGAGATTGATGCCACTGTGATGCTGATCACATCGGCTGTGGGCGTCGCTGTTAACCTTGTGTGAGTGTCTTGCGTCTCGCTCGGTTATTGTATGTGGGAGAGGGATAGATAATGTTCGCGTCAACAGTTCGAGATCGATGCTACTGAGATGTTCATCACGTTGGCTGTGGGCGTCGGCGTCAAACTCGTGTGAGTGTGTCGTCCGTCTCGCTTGGTCGTTGTACGTGCGAGCGAGATGGATTTCTTCTATTTTAGTTCTTCTTTATTCTAGTTCTAGATCTCCAGGCAGTTGATTATATCTGTTGAGCTGCCGTTCTCCAATTTATGTTCGAAACTGTTACTTCATTATGTTAAATTATCCTATCAGTCAAGCCGTAGGGCATAGATGACATTTAGTGATTACCATGTACTTGCTTAAAATACGTAGATAAGTACAAGTAATTTACGAACAAAATTGCTGTTATCTTTCTTTAATTTTTACCTTAACAATATACCGTATGTTACAGAAATAAATGTTTCGATAAACTTATCTCTGATGAATTGAGGATATTTTGTGTTTTTACAATTAACCCGTATAGTCATTCGCGCAAAAACTTTTCACATAGTAGGTATGGGTCTAATGAGGGTTTTTCACCCTGTAGATGGTATGGTACTAACTAGGGTCATGGTTTCAGCATGGGGCTGACGCTGCACCAGCACGGCCACAGCCACGGCGGCGGCGGACACGGACACAGCCATGGAGGAGCCAACCCTGTGCTCAATAATAAGGTATACTTCATAGTCAATAAGAAATAAACTCTTTGACTAGTGACATAAGGTCGAATTTTAAAGTTCATTATGTGAGTTTTCCTTTTGAATCCGAGCAACTGCGAGCTCTAAGTCACGTATTCAGTACTTATTTATAGACTACACAAGTGATATATGAGCGTATTGAGCTTTGGTTAAGATCGGTTTACACTGACACAACGTAACGCTATTTAAAAATACTGCGCATCATGTCGCTTTGCGTCTTGGTGTGAGCCAACCTTAAATCGAACTAAATAAGTGTAACACCTCTGCTCCATCTGCGTTAGCGTTTATGTTAACGGTTGCGTCGGAATACCGCCTTACTTAGAGGGGCAATTCACTACGCGGACTTGCCCGCGGGTAGTCGGGCCGGGCATGTCTGTCGCCACAATACACTACACAGACTTATCAGTTTGTGTTGGAGCGGCTTAACGATTAGTTGTGTTGTGCGTACACAATATAATGACAACGCAACGAAGGAAAATCGCTGTAATTGCTGGTGCTCATGCATTAATACTGTTTGATGAAAAGAAAAAGAAAAGAATTTGGTGCAAAGAATGGTATAAAAAAAGAAATAAGTATAGCCATATCAATTTACTGAATGAATTAGAAATTGATGAACCGGGAGACCTGTACAATTATTTGCGCATGGATCAAGAATCATTTGAATTTTTATTACAGCTCGTAGCGCCTAAAATTACTAGACAAAATACTAAAATGAGACAGTCTGTGACTGCAAAAGAACGATTACTTGCTACGCTGAGATATTTAGCTACAGGTAGAACATAGGATATTTTCTATATTCCCCTATGAATTCTGCCCAGAATGCTTTATTTTCATTAAAACTCATTTTTGATAATTTTAATAAGATAGTGACGTCTGTCCTAGTCGCTGTCGCTCTCGGGTCTGTGAACAGACAGCCCGCGGTGACCATTCACATACGGACATGTCTGTGCCCCCGCAGACAAAATGAGATTGCGCGGACTTGCAACAGACAAGTCTGCCAGACTGACTGCAACGGCCCTACTCTAGCAAACATCGCACAGTCCTATAGTAGCGAGGTCCGGCGGGCATGTCTGCAGACTTGCCCGTGGGCATGTCCGTCTAGTGTATTCCCCGTTTTAGCGCGTTAGGCCGCAGCACTTGAGTTACCAAAGTATAATGGCAAAATGGCATTAACGGTTAATTTTTATCGCAGTTTCTTTTATCGCGTTAGGACGCATGTATGGTAGACAGTTAACTTTGTGTATGTAGACAAAAAAAAATTGATTTACTAAATGTATATGTGGGTTTGTGTGTGTGTAGAAGGAGCGCACAGACTCGGACGCGGAGAGCTCGTCGTCCCAGGGGCACACGCATAACACACAGAACATCAACGTGCGCGCCGCCTTCATCCACGTGCTGGGAGACTTCCTGCAGAGCTTCGGCGTGCTGGTCGCCGCCATCGTCATATACTTCCAGGTGTGTTGGTGGAAACTGACTTTTGGGGTAAAGTGAGGAGTTGATAGACTAGTTTTGGATAAAGGAATGTTAGTAGCGGATGAAGGCTAGAATGAAGAATTCGTAACAATTTGATACGGATTTAGTCTATGTCAGCAGTTATTCAATTAGTACATAAGTCAAGCACTAACAATAAAAAAATTTTAAGGCATGTAAACGTTATGTAGCAAACTGAACCTTACATCTCAGTAACAAGGTTGACATTCGCAGCCGGAGTGGAACCTGGTGGACCCGATCTGCACGTTCCTGTTCTCCATCCTGGTGCTCATCACCACCTTCAACATCATCAAGGACACGCTGCTGGTGCTCATGGAGGGCTCGCCACGGGGACTTGACTTCCAGGTAATTAGCAACGTCCAGGTAACTGGTAACTTCTGTATCGAGGTGTGGAGGGTAACAATGCAACGTTTTCGTGTAACGTTTTACCGTCACGGTTTGAGTTAACCATAACAAGAATTGAATTTAAAGAACAATCTGCTATTAAAGTAAGTTATCTCTGTTTATCTTGGCAACGCATCGGTCAAGCCTATGGTGTTATTGATTTCCATGGGCGATGTTTACCATCAGGGGGCTTGTCTGCTTGTTGTCAGCTTTTTACATAAAAAACTGCTTTTTAAATAAATTTAATAATACGTATAATAATAATAATTTCCGCCCCGCTGGGAATCGAACCCAGGACCCTTGGCATGGCGATCTGGCGTGATAACCATCGCGCCACAAGGGTTGTCCGTTACGTGCATTCGTTTTATTGTGTAACGTCCATTATGATGTGATAATGTGACGATGTGTTTGTGTTTGTGTGCAGGAGGTGGCGAACACGTTCCTGTCGCTGGCGGGCGTGGTGCGCGTCCACAACCTGCGCATGTGGGCGCTGTCGCTCGACAAGACCGCGCTCTCCGCGCACCTCGCCATACGTCAGTCTACACATACTAACTATTATATTATATCTTAATCAATGATATTAAACTATAGATACGTTATGCCCCTATAAATCAACCAAAAAATCTGTTTCGACCGAGCTACAACACACATACGTTTATCTTTTGTTTCACTACATCAATCACTATTACATTGGTAAATTACGTAAAAGGGATGGCACTACTAAAACCATAATAGTGAAAAAGACAGCTAGAGGGCCTCATTCGGAGGCAGCTATTAACTGTCTGAATTAAAATCGCTACACTTGTCTAATTTCGACTGACATAATTTCAGCGCCATCTTGGCATATCTTGTATATAATATCATTGCTCTCATCCCACTTGCAGGCACCGGCGTCAGTCCGCAGAAGGTTCTAGAAGAAGCGACGCGGCTGGTGCATGACAAGTATAACTTCTTCGAGATGACGCTGCAGATCGAGGAGTTCAGCGACGGCATGGAGGACTGCAGCCAGTGTAAGATGCCGCAGGCCTAACCTACCCACTACCATTGAGCTCTGGACAAACATACTGTTATTATATATACATTAATATACATTACATGGTACATACAGGCCCTGGCCAAGTTATTATACGCACTGCGTTTGCACATTTTTTATACAGGTAATTAGTGAAAAACCAATAAAGGGGGCGCCCATAGATTACGTGAAGATTTTAGGAGGGGGGAGCGGGGGTAAGATCACAATCTCATCTAATCTTACGTTAAGGAGAGCGTGGCTCCCGGCAAAAAAACCGCTTATGATTCTGTGTTGTGTGTGTCATAGAAACATAAAAACAAGATCACTCCAGGATAATGAATAAATAAAAAAATGACTCCTCGTGTTTTGGCTGAGGACTTTAGAGACGGTTCTTTCTTCTCTTATGGCAACGCATCAGTATTACTGTTGTCCACGAGCCACGGGGTCACTCATTAACCGGTTAGTTCCGTAAAAAAATCCTTCGAAGAACGTGCGAAGTATGAAGAAGTCGGCTAAAAATAATTCCAAGTAGCTCTCTAAGCTCTCGACTTCACTCAACTTCAATTACAAACATAATCATCTATCACACTGGAACATACAATCGGAATAAAATCAGAAAGAATTTATGGTTAATAAAACATCATACAACCGGAATAAAATCAGGAAGAATTAATGGTTATTTTTTTTAAAACAAGCTTATGTGACGTTGTATTAGTTTTCGTGTTCTCCTCAGCAAGCCCTTTCATTTGATACCCATACTGTGGTAGTGCAGAAAAAATAACTAGTCCGCCATCTTGGATGATCCGCCATATTGGAATTAGAATGACGTCACTTAGCTAAGCATGAATTGTCATCCAAAATAAGGGTGTATACCCAGCTCAATCGGTTAAAGATTCCACCCAGACAAACATACATTGCAAGTTAAATAAAACCTTGTAAAAAGTATGATTGATATTCACCGCTAAAAACTGGGATAATACAGAACCATAAATACTTGTATATTGTCTTAATTTAATTCGATTTTGTCCAGAGCTCGACGGTTTTGCTGTAGATTGTTGATGTTAAGGCTGATTACCTAATGGTGTGCATTTTCAAATGTATCGGTACATAAATGTAATCTATATATGTACTTATATGTGCCCATTCACATGTCACTGAAACATTACAATAAAATTGTAGTTTGAAATATTCCTAGATCATTGCATCTGATGTTCACCGTTGCATGTACATATCTATGAATAGAAAATTGTATACTCATCACATTTATGTTTCTGTATAGTAAAAGACAAACAATTTTGATATAAATTATTACTGAAACGGTAAAAATTTTAATAGAATCTATAATAACGTCACAAAAGGAAAAAATATCGTCCAATACAGATTTATAATCAATTTCTATATAATATGTATTATTGACCATCAAAGTTAAAATATAATCTTGGTAATATTCGCATTTCATTATGTATCATCAACATTTCATAATTATTTTATTTATTGTATAATAATTTATTTAGTGCAATTTATTTAGTTATCTCGTTATACCGTTAAGTAACGTCAGTTAATGGTATATTTTTAATTCAGGTAATGATTTAATGGAATTTCAAGTGTATAGAAGAAGCAACGCTCTTCTTATTCGGGATTCTAATGAAAATAAAAACTCTACCGGCTAACTATACTTTAAGATTTAAAGTTAAGAAAATATACAAAACTAGCTATGTACATACTTTACTCGTAGCATAGTTGTATTATATTCCTTCAAACAGGGTTAAACATGTTCAAATTATTTATGACAATCTGTCTCGTACTATCCTAGGTATGATGAAAGAGACAAAAATGTCAAAAAATATAGAACAGATATTCAATTGATATTATATCCGAATTGACTTTAGTGGTGCCAAATCGCATATCGTATTAATGATATTAAAATAATATTTACAACTGTTTCATTAATCTAATTATACAAGTATTTACATGATATTACAAAATGTGTTCTCGTCTTGCTGGATGCACTATACATAGAAATGCACAACTGATTAGACCGATAGTTGACCCAGGTGAATTAAATATGGTTCCTATATATATTTGTGGAATGAAAGCAATGTGGCCCATTGTAGACCATTGCCACCCGTTTTAGTAGCGGTACGTCGCGAGCGTCAGTATACTCAGGGTATACTGCATTATTCTGTCCCAACAATAAACTAAATGCATACAAAGTTATACTTGTATACATTATACATTCCGTAATAATATTAAATTGTTATTAATTTATAATTAGAGGCTAACAATTTTGAAGAGACTAAACTTCTAATTATTTATTTATGATAATATTATTTTGTTGTTATTATAATATTATAAAATGGTTATCGTTCGCACAAATAAATCGAATGTACATAAACCCATATATTTTTGTATAGATTGCCTTATTGTTGCAGTTGTAATCTGTATTAGTGATAAGTAGGTGAAGTAATGTCCAAAAGAAGTGTCCTTGGGAAGAGAATGATCTTCCGCCGTTTATAGGTTAAGTGCAAAGCATGAATGTATTCTCAATTAAAATATTTGATTTTGTTGAACGTTTTTGTTTTATTTTAAGTTCCCAAATGACAAGAGTTAGGCTAGTTGTCCACCGGCGCCGTCGCCCAACCGACACGAGGACGAGACGACGGCGCCAAAGTTCCCTTATAAGCCACGCCATTAAAAAAATGAATCTAAAATGGCGGAAATTATCATTCCCCTTCACTCGCACGTTATTCCTGTCTTTAGCGTGCGAGTGAGGGGGAATGATAATTTTCGCCATTTTAGTCTCGTTTCTTTAATGGTGCGGATTATATATACATTTACATTTATGACGGGTCGATGTGACGGCAATAGAAACACGTTTGTCGTTTGTTCACCGCCGCCGTCACCGAGCCGTCAACGTCAACGTGAATTGATATTCGCGACGAGATCGAACGAGACGAACATGAATTGAGACAAGCGATCGCCGTCACGTCATCTAGAAATCCGTCAGAAACTCGATGCTGTTGACGGCCCGGTCACCGGTGACTGTAGCGATGGACAAACGCATTTACGGTGTATTTCACTTCTGATATGCATCACATTTTTCTCAAGCCAAAATTGGTATGAAGCGTGTCATTATCATTATCATACGGTCTCAAATAAATTGTAAGCGACTTGTGGAGATTATTAATATTTAAAGGGATTGGAAAATCTAACGTGAAGGAAACCCTATTGTATAATATTTATTTAAGCTAAATATTTTAACAGTCTTAAGTATTTACATTCTATTCACGATAGCCACACTAAATAAGATACTTACAAAGCGCTCACGTAAGTCACTAATTTAAGGGGATTGCCTCGCTCAAATCCCAAAAACACTGTAAGTTTGAAGAAGATTGCAGATGAACCCTTTTGTGTGTTTTCCATATAAAAAATATATGATATACTGAAAGTCATCACAATCATATTGTCTTGTTTAAAATTTTAATAACCTCTTCCAAATATTGGAAAAAAAAATTGTTAAATAGGTCCTTTTTCAACCTAAATTGTAAATTGTCTCTGTAACGGTTAAATAGTTCGGCATGAATTTTGTACTAAAAAATATGTAATAATGTGTTTCACAATTTCAGTTGTTTTTTTTTTCTTAATTCTTTTAATATTTTGAAACAATGAATAAAAACCCAAAACTTCACCAGTACCCCGCAGAAGCACCCCCGCTAAGCCCTGTGATTCGTGCTCGGGAGTCTCGGTACGCGATAGATTAGTGTCTCGATGACTCTTGTGACGCGTGGACTGTACGCGCGTTATTTTATCGAAATAAAAACTAAAACCTCACGTTTTGAACGATTTTTGAATGAAATCATATTGTCAATAGTACAAATATAAATATTTTGTAAAAGAAGAATATAAATTAAGTTTGTAAATATATGTAAAGTAGTTTATAATTTCGTTTAGTTTTTTGAACATATCATAGAGTAAATGTAAAAGTGAATTGTGGCACAACTCTCCAAAACTATTGGTAAGTACCTACCCTATTGAGTATATCATATTTTCTAGTGTGTTTATTTTTTTAACGTTTTAGCTATCTTGAGAATTTCGTTTGACGGAGGATGGACTCCAAAGGTGGGTATTAGGTTCTCATTGACGGCAGTACGTATAACCATCATGTTTGGATTCATTTGAAAGGTCTCATGGAGACCTTGGTGACTAATGATGTCACCTACCTGATGGTGGACTCCGAAGGTGGGTAAAGGATCTCAGTGATGGCACTACGTAGAACCATCGTGTTTGGACTCATTTGAAAGGGCTTTTGGAGACCTTGGTGACTGAAGATGTCACCTACTTGATGGTGGACTCTGAAGGTGGGTAAAGGATCTCAGTGATGGCACTACGTAGAACCATCGTGTTTGGACTCATTTGAAAGGTCTCATTAAGACCTTGGTGACTGATGATGTCACCTACCTGATGGTGGACTCCGAAGGTGGGTATAGGATCTCAGTGACGGCACTACATGGAACCATCGTGTTTGGACTCATTTGAAAGGGCTTTTGGAGATCTTGGTGACTGATGATGTCACCTACTTGATGGTGGACTCTGAAGGTGGGTAAAGGATCTCAGTGATGGCACTACGTAGAACCATCGTGTTTGGACTCATTTGAAAGGTCTCATTAAGACCTTGGTGACTGATAATGTCACCTACCTGATGGTGGACTCCGAAGGTGGGTAAAGGATCTCAGTGACGGCACTACATGGAACCATCGTGTTTGGACTCATTTGAAAGGGCTTTTGGAGACCTTGGTGACTGATGATGTCACCTACTTGAAGGTGGACCTTGAAGGTGGGTAAAGAATCTCAGTGATGGCACTACGTAGAACCATCGTGTTTGGACTCATTTGAAAGGTCTCATTAAGACCTTGGTGACTGATAATGTCACCTACCTGATGGTGGACTCCGAAGGTGGGTAAAGGATCTCAGTGACGGCACTACATGGAACCATCGTGTTTGGACTCATTTGAAAGGGCTTTTGGAGACCTTGGTGACTGATGATGTCACCTACTTGAAGGTGGATCTTGAAGGTGGGTAAAGGATCTCAGTGATGGCACTACGTAGAACCATCGTGTTTGGACTCATTTGAAAGGGCTTTTGGAGACCTTGGTGACTGATGATGTCACCTACTTGATGGTGGACTCTGAAGGTGGGTATTAGGATCTAATTGAAGGCACTACGTACAACTATCATGTTTGGACTCATTTGAAAAGGCTTTTGGTGACCTTGGTGACTGATGATGTCACCTACCTGATGTTGGACTCCGAAGGTGGAAAAAGGATCTCAGTGTAGGCACTCACAAAAGGTCTCATGGAGACTAGGGCTTACTATCCGGATATCCGAATATTCGAAATATCCGGATATCCGCCGAATTTTGAATCCGGATATTGGTGCTGTTACTATCCGGATAATTCGAATAAAACGGATAGTAATTTTTAATTATTTTAATATGTTTTTTTTAATTTAAATATATTTAAAGCACCAAGATATAATATTTTAAACTTTATAATCATGAAATAACTCTATTAGCCTCCAATAATATATTATACTCCACCAATCTGCACTGGAGCGGCGTGGTAGAGTATGCTCTAGGCCTCCTTAAGAGGAAAGACCCGTGCTCAGTAATGGGCCATTAATGGGCTGAAGCCAATATATGTATTGTAAATACTACTAAATGCCAAAAAAAAAACAAATTACTTAAGAACCCGCATAGATATAATTTTTATAGGACAACTTAAAAGTACAAATAATGGCAGCTCGATATTTCTTCACAATATATGCAAGTGTCCAAAACATGTGCTATTTTCACAATTTCAATAAAAGTAACAGTTCTACGATGGATTTAATAGAGTAAATGGAAGGTTTATGTGTTCGAGCACTCGCTCGCGGTTCTCTGCCTAGCCCCTAGAGGAGAAATGGTTCTGGAGAATCTACATGCCTCTCTACAAGCTCATTGTACGGCACAGCTTAAAAATTGAGCTCAGAAATCGAGCAGTTCATTGGCAATCTTCATCCTTGCGTCAATATCTTGAGTGCTGAGGATCGTGAGTCGTGACCCCCTCCACAGATCACTTTATCCCAATCTATCTTGCACCAACGGTTCCAGTGCCCTGCCTCGTGCATCCTGCTGTCGAGAGTGGTGTAGATTTGATCCGATGAGCGTATCGGATTGCAGCCTCGCGGTCTGGTCCCCTTGACTTTGCCGGTGATGCCTTACTTCGCAAGATTGACACCGTACGTCCGGGCGATATGGCAAAAAATACACCAGTATTCATTGATGGCAGATGGTTGAAAGCCTCTTAGTCTCTTAGGTTTCTTTCTTTCAGACTTTTCTATGGCAATAGACTACAGAAATTGAATGCCTATATCTCGCACGTCGTGTTACGCTCAAGTCGATGGCAAAGTGAGAAGGCATTGGTAGAGGCACTTGTTGTAGTACAGCGTACAGCGACTGTGCACTTGGGCTGCTATACAAATTTAGAAGCCTTAGTGCACAATCCCAAGGTAGAATTTGTAAAGTTCACGAAGTGGTAGCAGTAATCTCACTGGTGCGCCCTGGCTGGACTTCGAACCCCTACTATATAAGTATCCTAAGCTTGTGACAGGAACAGCGTTGTAACTACTGGGGGCAGAAATAAATCTCAAAGCCACTATTGCTTTACAATTTATACTTTGCTTTTGTCCTACACTGTTCTTATCAACTCCCTTTTCTTTCGCTGGTGATTAACTCCTGGTGATTCTTCTCAGAACGGTTGTTACGGAAAGACCAATGAGTGCGTATACGAGGTTTGATCAACGGCTATGATATCTTTCGCGGGGTCTTTTGCCTTGGACCTTGCCCACTACAGTAAATTTCTCAAGTCCATCTGGTTAAAATGTGACCAAAACACCCAAGGATTTCTTTATAAAATATCTTTGTGAGAGTAGTTTCGATAATAAGCTGAGCCAATAAAGGCAATCTTAACGGCCCATGGTATACAACGCTTCCTGACTCAACATCGCCTCTCAAAAGGATTTATTTTCATTCAATCTTTTTCCCTAATCAACCAAGATTCCTTGGCATATAAAATATCTAGAAAAATAATGTCTTGAACCAGTCTTAGTGACAGAAATCTCTCAATCTTGCCATAAGCAGATTAATTTGCACATAACATTTTTGGCTATTTGTTTCTTGCTTTTATCTGGATTTCTTTCTCATATCCTTCTTGAATTGATAATACCACTCCAAAATACACAAACTCGTTGACAAATTCAACGTCCGCAAGTTCTTCAATATTAGGGAGCTGACTAGTTCTGCCAATAAGCATTATTTTGATGTTGATATTCACTTACGACGAGTTCACCCTCTTGCTCTACTCTGCAGAAAAGATGAGCAAGCTCTGCCTTTGTTGATATAAAAACAGTGGTATCATCTGCGTATCTCAGGTTAATGATCTTTAAACCAACGACAAAGGCTTTTCGCATGGTATACTCAGCAATACTCATCTCTGTCTTGATGCAGTCGTCGGTAATGTAGCTAACATTAACGGGCTCCACTTTTTAAGGACACATCAGTGCAGTTGTCATCACGGGAGGAGTGATAAGGTTCCCGCTACAAGGTTTCTTCCTTGAGGGTTCACCGCGCCGTGATGCAATCACCCAGGTCGAACACCTTGGTGTGCGTTAGCTTTCAGGAGAAAACGGTACTAGCTCGATGTGATGTAGTGAAAAAATATAGAGATTACTCTAAGAACATTGCCCATTACCAAATGCGACTCTAGGATGAAGCTCATTAAGCTTAGCAGCGCGCTGAAACATCTCCCAAAGACTATTGGGTACTGAATTTAATTTTGAACGAGTTTTTGTAATAAAAATATTCATTGTATTCACAAATTATTTATATTTTACGTTCTAAAAGTATTATCCGAATTATCCGGATATATCCGGATAGTGATTAGGAAATATTCGAAATATCCGGATACCTAAATTGAGCGGATAATTGCATGCCCTAATGGAGACTAAGGTGACAGGGAAAAAATACCTGCTTAAAATACTTTTTACATTCTTGCAGACTGTAGCAGCAAAAACATTACCTTAGCTCACTTAAGTTATTATGTTTCAGGCAATTCAGGAACCAGCAAAACTCTGAATTACAAAATCAGGAACTTCAGCCGTTAACAGAAATATATGATCTGTCTGGTATGGAGGTTGCTGAGGAGGCAGAGCAAATTATGCCGGTAATTTATGCTATTTGCTTACACTGTGGTATTTGTTAAATATTAGATAGTAGAGATGCGCCGAATAGTGGTTTCACCGAATAGCCGAATACCGAATACTATTCGGTTTAACTTTTACCGAACCGGATATTCGGCCGAATTATTCGGTTTACCATTTACCATTACCATTTACCAAAAATATTGTTTTGAGGTTTAAAAATAAATGCTCATTTAAGGTTTGAAATAAATGTTGACTATACTTACTAAGTAACTATAGGTTAAGAAATAAATATGTTGACTTGAGGTTTCAAAATACTTAAATGTGATATGAAGTTTAATTGCTTTATTTTGTTAGCTTTATTCAACAAATTCCTTATAGGATTTCTTTGACTTATAATATAACATAGATCTTACATAAGAGGTTTTGTCTTTTAGTTCTATACCGTGTAGTGTATTCAAGAAAATAGAAATACTCGAACCGAATATATTCGGCACCAAAATCGAATAATTCGGCCGAATACAAATAGTGAAAAAGATGCCGAATACGCCGAATACCGAATATCAAACTAATATTCGGCGCATCTCTATTAGATAGTTTCCCTAATTTAATTTGACACTGCATTGTTTGTTTGTTTAAGGTTGAACAAGATGAAGAAAATTTACCAGATTTGATTATTGAAGAAGTATCACAAGCAGAAACAAAAAATATATCTGGAAGATGAGTTATAGATCTAACTTGCATTTTTTTTTAAATACAAGAAATAGGCGGCCATGGTGCTTTTAACTGTGGTATATAAAATTTGAAACTTATAGGAGAGGAACGTGTTGGACTTGCTTCTAATTTTACTGTACAGCATGTAAGAGAACATGAAAAAAACGCTAGATCAGCTGTCTATTCAAGGTGTTGAAATTAAACCATGCGCACTTTTTATAGATCCCGAGATTCCATATTTAGGAGCGCCACTTTTGTGTTTTTAACTTGCAATTTACTTCATGCTTCCTGTTCAATCCAACCTTATAAAAGGCCACTCATTTAGTATCACGCTCTTCTTCTCGATATCTTCTTGGTAGGATAAAGACGTATTACTCGTACTTCCCGATGTATAAAGGATTAATATAACGGTGATATTTAAAAATCCTAAACTCTGCAGTTTTCTTTACGGCCCCATAACCTTATTTCCTATAGAATTAATTAATTATTCTAATTTAGGAACAGTCACACAATAACAACATTAAAACAGGGTCATTAACTAGGATATCCTAACTATTTCCGTTACTGAGAACCGATAAGCATATACCTGGTCGTCATCAGACCTTCAGAATGTGTCATGTAGTAGCACCTGTGCTCAATTAGATAAATGTTGAAAGCTGGGTCATCCTAACTATTTCCGTTACTGAGAACAGATAAATATACCTGGTCATCATCAGACCTTCAGAATGTTTCATGTAGTAGCACCCGTGCTCAATCAGATAAGTGTTGAAAGCTAGGTCATCCTAAGTACTTCCGTTACTGAGAACCGATAAATATATACCTGGTCATCATCAGACCTTCAGAATGTTTCATGTAGTAGCACCCGTGCTCAATCAGATAAGTGTTGAAAGCTAGGTCATCCTAAGTACTTCCGTTACTGAGAACCGATAAAAATATACCTGGTCATCATCAGAACTTCAGAATGTTTCATGTAGTAGCACCCGCGCTCAATTAGATAAATGTTGAAAGCTGGGTCATCCTAACTGTTTCCGTTACTGAGAACCGATAAGTATATACCTGGTCATCATCAGACCTTCAGAATGTTTCATGTAGTAGCACCCGCGCTCAATTAGATAAATGTTGAAAGCTGGGTCATCCTAACTGTTTCCGTTACTGAGAACCGATAAGTATATACCTGCCCCTGGTCATCATCAGAACTTCAGAATGTTTCATGTAGTAGCACCCGCGCTCAATTAGATAAATGTTGAAAGCTGGGTCATCCTAACTGTTTCCGTTACTGAGAACCGATAAGTATATACCTGGTCATCATCAGACCTTCAGAATGTTTCATGTAGTAGCACCCGCGCTCAATTAGATAAATGTTGAAAGCTGGGTCATCCTAACTGTTTCCGTTACTGAGAACCGATAAGTATATACCTGGTCATCATCAGACCTTCAGAATGTTTCATGTAGTAGCACCCGCGCTCAATTAGATAAATGTTGAAAGCTGGGTCATCCTAACTGTTTCCGTTACTGAGAACCGATAAGTATATACCTGGTCATCATCAGACCTTCAGAGTGTTTCATGTAGTGGCACCCGTGCTCAATCAGATAAATGTTGAAAGCTAGGTCATCCTAACTACTTCTGTTACTGAGAACCGATAAGTATATACCTGGTCATCATCAGACCTTCAGAATGTTTCATGTAGTAGCACCCGTGCTCAATCAGATAAATGTTGAAAGCTAGGTCATCCTAAGTACTTCCGTTACTGAAAACTGATCAGTACTTACCTGGTCATCATCGGACTTCAGAATGTATCATTTAGTAGAATGAAAGCTATGTCAGCAGGCATAGTGCATAGTGTAGTTCAAAATAAATAAATTATTATCATGTAGGCAGATACTCGTACAAGACGACAAAAACAATAGGAACAAAATGTATTCGAAGATCTCTCAGAGAGCGAATAAAATAGGCAAAAACGATGACAACTCTGTGACACATTTGTGCAGTAGCTTTATCTTAGGTAGTTTTTTTGTAGTATAGTCGTTGGTCGGTAGATGGCGCTTAGTTAAAAAATACTAGTACAGAGACCAAATCTTCAAGGTCATTGGGCAAGGCAATCCCCTTAAAGGCGTTACACTAAACCTTGGGGTATATCGCGACCCCTAATCCCAGTCAGTGAGGTCGTCAGCTGTCCAGGTGGGCGGCAGGCAGTGGGTCTTCGCCAAGAGGCTGTAGTAGGCGGCAGAGGCGCGCGGGGACCGCGTCTTGCTGGGAGAGCTGTAGTCCACCTCGTATAGACCGAACCTCTCTCTGGAACCACAAAGTTGACTTTCAGTTGTTAAGAGCCCGCGTAGACAAAGAGAACGTCTGAACGTTCTGAGTTCTTCGTTCTTTGTGTTTCTGGGAATAGAACGCAAGCGTTCATTCAGATCGGTGCGGTCTGACCGCCTGCTGTCGGTGCGGTGCTATAGAGTTGCAAACGTTTCAAAGAACGCGGAACTTAGAACGGATGAACTATTTCTGTCTGCGGGGGCTCTAATTTAAGTCTTGCTTGTGTGAGCTGTCAAACGACTTCGTGTTTCGGCTGGGGGCTTGAGAGCCAGTTCTGTCTCTTTTCGTCTCTCTTTCTTGGCCATAAATGCATCAGTGATGCTTTTGGTGATGCTGATGTCCATGGGTAACTATAGACACTTACCGTCTATAACCCTATACCGTATAGGTGGATCGACAGTCAAATTAATTAATTATATCTTTTAAGATTACGTTATACCGCAAATATTACATACACCTTGTAATAAAAGTTCTGACAAGTGTAAACGAAAATACAATATTACTTACGAGAACCCTCTCCTCCACTCAAAGTTGTCGATAAGGCTCCAGTAAGTATACCCGATGACGTTGCAGCCGTCCTGTAGAGCGGCGTGGAGGGACCGCAGGTAGCCCGCCAGGTATCCCAAGCGGCGGGGGTCCCGTCGACCTGGCCGCGTGGACACGCCGTTCTCCGTCACGATCACTAGCGGGTTGTTATACGCGTGTCTTATCCAGTTCAGAGATTTTCTGAAGCCCCATGGTACTACCTGCAGGTGAGATGGTATTTGACGTTTATAATATTTCTTAAACCATTTCATTACTCATTGAGTATTTCATTGCTGGTGATGTAAAGTTCTTGAAGCCTCTTGCAGGAAGGCCAACTTAAGCCGTTGATGCCGGTTGATAATTTGAATTTGTAATAATTATATAAATAAATGTTTGCATGAGAAATTGAATATCTTCGAGTTTGAGAAACGGAAGGGCGTTTGATGTACATATTAGCCAAATAAATCCATATTTCGATTACAAACAATGCGACCCAGTAATCTTGGCACCGCAGCCCGCCTCTACGTCATTACTAATTCTTACTAAATACTCACTCTCAACCAAGTAGAATTAGTCCTAGGCCAGGTGTCCTTCTGAGTGATGACAACACCAGCATCATCCATGAACGAGGGTTGTGGTGAGATCCGTCCATCATTCGGCGAAACGAGATAGGTGGTGTAGTGGTTGAGGCCGAGGAAGTCAGCGGACCCTCGGATGGCGTCCAGCTCCGCGGCGGTGAAGGTCGGCAGCCGCGAGCGCGGGAAGTGCTGCCGGCGGGAGATCTCGTCGATCCGCTGCCGCATGACGCGAGGATAGCCCCCCTCCTTCGAGAAGATCGGATGCGCGTACCATCCGAACTGCAATGGGGATTGTTGAACATTAAGGTTCGTGAAACCCAATTAGCAGATCGTCTTCGTTAAACGTTTTATTTAGCTTACACTGTTTGTAGGGCAAGACCTTCCTCTTAATGTTTTGTTGCTAATCTTAAGGAATAAGCAAGCGAAGTAACCCTTCATAATTTATGTAGCTACCTACTTATTCTTTTAGAATAGAGATGTACATACATACCCGATTTCCAAATATGCTAAAAAATAGGAATGAAAGCCTTTTCGAGATGATGACAATGACCTCGAAAGCAATATAGGTTGCGAAGTTTAATGTCCATCCACACTCACATAGAACTGCCTGGCGGTCTCCGCGGCTTGCTGATCCTCCGTAGAGGACGTGGCCGCCTCCAGCCACGAGAAGTCCAGGGTGATGCCCATGACGGCTGCAAACATATTATTTGCTGTCAATAAACGAGCAGATAGGCCACCTGATGGTAAGTGATCAGTCGTCTACACAGACATAGATACTAAATAAATACATGTCTGTGGTCGTCTATGACATCAGTAACAAAGCATCAAAAAAAAAGCAAAGCAAGAAAGAAATAATGAATGAATGATACGGAAAAGAAAAAAATCTCCTTAAAAATAATTTCTTTACGGCGGCTTGGAATACTAACCCCAATCCCACGTCAGATGGGTGTCGTAAGAGGCGACTAAATCCGGCCCATTGGTGGTAGGGCCAGTTGGGAGGGATTATATTGGTAATATTGATTTAAATAGTTCATCAATAACATTATTACTATTACTCCATGGGGTTCGCCTGGTTAGCTACCACCATCTTGCTGGAGTTTTCCGTCAAACGACTCTTCGTGTTCCGGCTGGAGGCGTAATAACCGGTTCTTTTTTTCTTTTTCTTTTCTCTTTCTTGGCCGGCAACGCATCTGTGATCTGCTTATTATTATATGTTGCTGATGTCCACATAAAATTGGTTGAATTAAATGCTGAACCCGGCCATGGAGCCCCAAACATGGTTAGACCCAATCAATCATGGACTTCGTAATTCGTATTATAATTATTGGTTGTAACTCCAAGTGTATCTGAAGCGTTAATATTCCGAAGTTCCCTAATGAAGTACGTACCTATCTACGTAGTAACAGTTGCACAGGTTAAGGGTTAATAAGATTGTAAATGCAGTATCGATAATTCGCTCGGAACAATATTTCATAATAATAAATAAGAGAGCAGACTGCGTATGCATACACGCATTACATTAATAAATAATTGGACATTTATTATGTAGTTATTAATCTACATTATGCACCTCAGTAAGGAGTTGAGCCTTCATTATTTATGTATTTTTTAATTTATTTTATCACACGGAATCGCTTTATGTAGTCAATTGTATTTTTATTTTTGCATAGATAAATAAAGAAATAGCAAGCACCAGTTCTTGTGTTAATTAATATAAGTACCTAGGTTAAGACCTAGGTATTGTATGTAATCCATACCTAAATTACTCGTAGTACTTCAAAGGGATTGTTTAAAAAATAACGTAAATTAAGCTACAGGTTAGATGAGGTTTTTCTCCTCTTTTTCTCATGCCTGGAGAAGGCATGGCAAGGCAAGGCTCTCTCTCTCCCTCAACTTTTCTCTATTCTTCGCGTTTCTTCTTTTTTCCTTAAACCTTGTAAATACTTATTACATCCAATACTGTTGCAACATTAGCCAAAACTATAACATCCAAGTCCATCAACAAAAAAAAACTCCACCTCACCTCCAGTCCCGCCAAAGTATTGCTTAAACATCCGGTAGGTCATGGCGTGCGCGCGCAGCACGGTGTGCGCACACAGGTAGTCCTCGAACCCGCTGGCGTTGCGGCCGGGCGCGTCCAGTCCGCCGTAGCCGTCATGACAGAACGACAGTGGCTCGTTAAAGGTTGTCCACGCGCCTACTTTGTGCCCGAACAGCTGGAGGAGGACCTGGAAGAGGGGAGCACATCAGCTCCAGCGAGCCTGGCACATTGTATTGTAATCAGTGCGATCATACGAGTATTTCTTTGACTACCAATGACAATATGAAGTTTTGATATCGGTAGGCGACATAGACCCGTCCAGGTCTACTGGAATCGTTTGTCTTGACAAACTTCTGATGCTCTTCAAAGGTGAGGGTTCAGACCTAAGGGCTTCACTTATATGCAGATGTTGCAAGAATATGAACCTTTGAATTGATCTTAAACATTGAAAACCGATAGAATCCAGGCTCCCTTCTTGGCGGAAACGGCACGATAGCCAGTTATTTCTTTCTACTCTTTCATTGACTGATGTCCATAAGCGATTGTCACTTACTCAGGTTTGTCAGCTACATATCTACAACCTTTACAAAGCACCCACCCTCGCATAATCAACGAAGTAGTCTGCCATGATGGGGTTGGTCCAGCCGCCCAGGTCCTGCAGGGTCTGCGGCAGGTCCCAGTGGTACATGGTGACCAGCGGCCGGATGCCATGACGCTGCAGCTCGTCCAGCAGCTCGTTGTAGTACCGCACGCCGTCGGGGTTCACGTCGCTGTCGACAGAAGATACTTGTAACTAGAATTGCCAGATGGTCGACAGCTAATTTGATGAGACGCATGGAAATGACCAGCTCTGCAACCAGTTCTGCTCAGAATAGTAAATACTTTTGTATTATTATCTTTTTTTGTAATATTTTTTAAAAGATGTGCTGAGGAGTTTCTTTAGGCTTTTCTTCTCCTCCACGATAAAGCACCTTCCGAAAAGCCAAAAAATGACGTGCATAAGTGTATCAGTGATACCTATATGAATAAAATATTTTGACTTTGACTTTGACTTTGATAAAAAGCCCTAGACGGGCGGTCTTGAGCAAGCTAAGCCTCTGTGTGTCTCTCTAAGTGTAGGTATCAATGATACCTATTTATCGTCCATTGCTGCTTATAGTCCATTGCTGGACATAGGCCTGCCCTCTAAATTCAGCGGTTTCCCGCTGTCTTCCATTCACTGAGTGATATCTTTATGAAATGGTGAGTGATGAGTGAAGTATGGTCAGTTTCTGCTAACTTGCTAATCCCAGAGGGCAGGATCCTCGGCCAGGAGACGGAGAACCGGTAGAAGGTGACGCCCAGCGCCACCAGCAGTCGCACGTCCTGCCGCAGCTGGTGGTAGGAGTCCGCCGCCACGTCCGCCGTCTGCCGCCCGAACACACGCTCCGGGTACTCGTGCGTGTAGCGGTCCCAGATGCTCTCGCTTTTGTCTGAGAAACACTTGTTTGTAAAACACTTGGTACACTTGTTGTAAGAGATGCTAGTAATAGTTTATTGCTTTTATCATAAATAAATGGCTTGCTACTGCTAGCTAGAGTAGGTGATACACAGGCGATAGAACGTTACTCATGTATAATTATTTCAAACGTTTCGAAACGGTCGTATCATCTACTTGTAATGAACCTGCAAGTGCAGATAGCGTCTGACACGGGTCTTCATCAAGTAATTCTTGTATTTATTTATTTTATTCTTTATTGAACCTTACACAAGTAATGGACCAAAAGGCGGACTTAATGCTAAAAGCCAAAATAATAAGTAATTATTCTTTGTCTTGAAACTTTTTCGGTGCGCCAGAGCGCTCTCTATCGCCAAGATCAAAATCATCGTTTTTAAAGCGTCGAAATCATCGTTTTTAAAGTCTCTGCATGTTGTCTCTGACAAAGCATGTTCTTTGTAAGTCTTTACAAGAATTCTGTGATTCAGCGGCAGATTTCTTTTGAATAAAATAATGCAATAAAATTCCCCGCAAATACTTTGTACTTGATACAAAACTCGACATTTTTATCACTACAAAAAACAACTTTGTTTACTGCGTGGTTGACAAACACACTAAAGTTCAAGGTTACAGACAGTAGTTTCGGGTCCATACGATACCATCAGAAATCACATACACGTAGTCCTAGTAATGCCATCTGTTTGAAAACAGCGAGAACTTATTCAAGGACCTAATAAAACCATTCATGCTTCAGGCAGGATATTCATTTATCGGGCTTTGAACGACGCGACGCGCGATGTATAATTGGCTAAAAAAGGGTGTGACCGCTTTGGTAATACGAATTTGAAGTTTACACTGGAATATGGCTGGAATTAAGAGTTCATAAATTTTAATAGACCGCCAGGTTCGTTAGTGTGCTTGCGCCTTGCCAATGCCAAGTGCCAACCACAGACATAGATAGTAAATACATTCAAAATAAATTGTGATGTATTTTGTTTTTTCCTGTTTATAGATACTATCCTTATAGACACATAGACACATAGACGTTTTCGTTCATTACATCAATAATTAGTAAAATTAGCTTACGAGAAACATTCCAAGCTCCCTCGATCTGATAGGCCGCAGTGGCCACGCCAAACATGAAGTCCTTGGGGAAGCATAACTCCTCGCCGCGACTCACGAGCCCGCTGGCCGCTCTGGATAAACATTTCATATTAAATAAACGGGGAATGCTATACCTACGATGCATATGTAAACATATTTCACTAAGTACTTACCTAACACATAAGGGACAATGATTGATAAATATTATATAATCTTTACAGTGACAAGGATAAGCAACAGCGGGCACTGTCGGAAGTTGGATGGGTGACCGCTAGTGGTAAAATTTTCTTGAGCACTTTTGCTTCGGACTCTTCGGAGTATAATAGTTGACGTGAATGTTTACTTCATTGCTTTCAATGATTTTAAAAATAGGTAACTATAATAAATACACACTTTTAAACTCATAAGCCCGCATTGGGATTCTCTGTGTCGCGAGTGACTTGAAGAACAGCACAACATCACTTTCACCTATTATCCGAGAACTATTTGTATGCTCTTGTAGAATCGAACAATGGACCCTCCTGCCGCTTCGCAGGTAGGGAGTGATTAGCTACTAATGATTAAACTTACCCGTTAAACACGGCAAATATTAAGGCAACAATTATCATGTTATTTTACTATTATAAAGTCTATCCTAAAGTCTATAGTAGCATGGCCCGATACAGGACGCAGACCTTCCGAGTCAGATATTCTACTGACACTGCGCTCGATACGTTAATATTATTGTAATCATTGTAATTATATAAAACAAACCATAACATTATTACGATAACAGCAGTGGCATCTACCCATCCTGTATAAAGCTAAATAATAAATAGGGTAGGTGCCCTGAATAAGTAACTTAAGTAACAAAGTAGACTAATACTATTATGTGTCATGTAATGTTAGTGGTAAGTTTATATAAATAAATAAATAAATAAGTAAATAGTCTACTTTGCAGCAATCCGCGGTTAACATGTGTGATGGTATATCACCTCCCACGCTCCCATTACGGAAACATGCACTACAATAATAATTAAAATTATATATCTATCAAATCATTTATTTAACGGAACGTAATTTTAAGCAAAAATCATTTACATAAAAAGTTCAGCCCATAAAAGTAAACAATAAAATAACTTTTGATTCAAATTCACCCCTTTGATTCTGAAATGGCTCTAACTTGAAAATTTTCTTGAAAAAACTAATCAAATAATGCTTAAATTTTAATTTTACGAAACCCTTATGAAAACCCCATTGTGCCCCGTGGTAGGGGCAGTATGGGGTATGTAGTGTTCTGAGGATCAATAATACACACGCTTTACTCTGTAATAGGTGAGGTATGAATACGCAGAGCGCACATCTGCACTCGCTCGCAGTTAGCCACAGACTGTCCGCTATGCATAGACACTACATCCCTTCTTTATTGTATAAAATTCAAATATTTTTATTGGTTTGGTTTACAAACACTTTTTGTAAGTCATGCAAGCTACGCCAATGCTTCAACAAGGCCCTACTGTGAGAAGGGCCCGGGAGAAGAAGCAGCAAGAAACTACCGGGGTGTTTTTGTCCTACTCACAGTTACAGATAGTACTTATTAACTACTTACAATCTATATTATAAAACTCATGTCCAAGCAGTCTTGTCATTAAAATAATCATTCGTCATAAGTTGTAATACCCTTTCATAAGAATGCTTTTATTATGAGTTTTAAATATATAGTATAGCATTTCCGTCAATTTTAATGGACTTTTATATTATTATTATTTTATTCCAACATCGATATAGATCTGAAAATAATAAATTCTTTGTTAGCCAACGTTTATTTTCTTTGTTGTATAACACGTGTTTCCCGTTTCTGTACATCGCTTTCACCATCAAATACTCACACCGCTATGTGAGGGCAGGGTTAAAAGTTTGGTATCAATCTGTTAGCCTGAGTTACTTATTTTTCATTGATATATTTTTCTGTACCCAATTTAGGATCTGTAACTCCCTTTGTACTGTCCACATATTGTTCTCCTCTTTTCTCTAATTGAATTGTAGACATGTCAACTCCTGTCTCTCACACTACCGTCTAAAGGTTTATATATAGAGTGAAAGCTATTTTATTTGAAGTGTTCGGAAGTTAAAAAAAAATATCTTACTAGCATAATAAGTCAAATGAAGTTCTTCTCGTATTTCACTAAATACAACTCTTGTAGATCATAATTGTATTTTTAACTAACGTCAAAATGTAGCCTTGAAAATAAATTAACCCAAGCCATGTACCACAGTCGTCTACTTCAAATATTAAAAGTAACAACATAAGTTCTGAAAAAAATCTCGAGTAAATCCCTCTATTGCCACGGCTCTCCCAGCCGATATGCATATCCATTGAGTGAATCATAATTATGTGTTCAATATGCGTCACCCATACACAGATACACCTCCAACTTCACTACAACTTTCTTTCTCGAGTCCCAGTCTCCATCTCGTATCATTCAGTATCATGATCCTGTTTATAGGTTCTCGACAAATACATGACGCCTCTGAAATGTGAAGCGGCCCAAATCGGCCCTAATAAGTGTTGTGTAAACATCGCGAAATGTGAGGAGAGCACTTAATGTCACTGTGCTTCATAGTATGTTTCTCTCTTTATCAAACTTATGCAAAGTATAGCGAAAAGAACAAGGATGGGAAAAAAAAATATTTCAAGTCTATAAGGTACTTCGAAATTTTCAAACGTAAATCTTGAGAATTTTGATTCATTGAACTAGACATAATGCATGATGTCAATATAATGTCTACAGTTCAAACAACTCGCTCCGCGCATTATGAGAACTCAACTTTAAACAATTTTCGTATCTGATATTATTTTTTCATCTCGTGTCACTAACAAATTCAAATCATTGGTCAGCAATTCATTTAATGTTAAACTATTTAATTCTACCAGTATTTACACTGTTAAGGTCACAGGGACATTTAAAATAGTAGCAAAAGAATCTTTATAGTCCATCATAGTCAAGGAAACGAATTCAGATTACCTTTGCTTCCCAGGGGAGATTTCAATCGTTATCATGCACTCTATGAGAATGCTTTGTGAGTTAGTACTCCTGCGTGCACGGTCACTCACACTTGCATGTACACTCGGCTTAGTGATGTGGCCACCCCAACGTCTTGATGGAGATCTAGTGCTTCTAGCTTCCTTAATATCAACGTCACTGTAAACTTGATAGATCTGTAATACAGAAATATACGCCGCGGACTGCATTGCTTTTTAGAGAAAAATCTCTAAAGTTACTTTTCTGCACTGTCATTCAACCTTTTTTTAGTATCCGCTTGGCAGAGTCAGGCATAATGAAATCGAAACAATTTGTTAACGTATACTCAATAGTTACAATAGGTAACCTTGCCCTTGGTGTCCATATTGAATACTGTCGTGGAAAAGTATGGAAACTGATAAAAATAATCTTTTGGTCATTAGCCGTCACTTGACGCTAGTAAAAGTGTTGATGTCGATTTTACACGAATACAGCCTGCGCTCTTTTCTGCAGAACTTCTCTGCGGAAGTCAGTGCCTCGTTGTCTCTTTACTATGTAGACAAAATCATAATCTTCACATATTTTCCTTTATTTTTCGGCAGTTAAAAAAGATTACCATTTACATTGCAAGTAAAGATATTAGATGAAAATACTACTATCTTCTGAGTCTGCAAGTGCTTATTTCTGTATGGATGAATCGTTATATTATTTCAATAAGAATAATAAAACATCCAATAAATTATTATGGATTATACTATATGGTAATAAAAATGAATATAATTATCACAAAAGTCGAATCTGTTACCATGAACTCATAACTACTTGTACTAATTTGTCATAATCTGACTCAAATATGTGAATATATTATAACGTTTTTGATTCCTTACATAATACTTGCATCATACTCTGTACTTGATATTTGTGATTCATTGTGATTGGGGTAGCTTTCTGAAAACCTGCAATTTGTTATTTCATCCCACGATGGCCGGCTGATTATGATAGAATCATCTCCATCAGACATCTCGAATAGGTGTCACATGACTCATATCCAACAGACATGTTTGGCTTTCAATAATCTTCATAACGGCATAGCTTCAAAACATTAATTTGTAAATATATGCAGCTACCGTGCATGCATGGCTTTTTAACAGTTTAATGTAACAGTAACATGACTGCGTAGCCTTAGAACATTGATTTATAAATATTGGCGGGCATCGTATATGCATGGCTTTTTTCTTATGAAACAGTAACATGACTGCGTAGCCTTAGAACATTGAATTATAAATCTTTACGGGCACCGTGTATGCGTGGCTTTTTGTTTATATAACCGCAACATGGCTGTGTAGCCTTAGAATATTTATCTATTATATAAATATTTCTGAAGTTCTTGTATGCGTGGCTTTTTACTTAAGTAACAGCAATGTGGCTGCATAGCCTTATATTAATTTAATTTATAATATGCGTGAACTTCTAGTATGCATGGCTTTTACTTATGTAACAGTAATATGACTGTATAGCCTTAGAATATTTATTTATTATATAAATATTTCTGAGTCCTTGTATGCGTGGTTTTTTACTTAAGTAACAGCAACGTGGCTGCATAGCCTTAGATTAATTTAATTTATAATATGCGTGAACTTCTAGTATGCATGGCTTTTACTTATGTAACAGTAATATGACTGTATTGCCTTAGAATATTTATTTATTATATAAATATTTCTGAGTCCTTGTATGCGTGGCTTTTTACTTAAGTAACAGCAACGTGGCTGCATAGCCTTAGATTATAATTTAATTTATAAATATGCGTGAACTTCTAGTATGCGTGGCTTTTACTTATGTAACAGTAATATGACTGTGTAGCCTTAGAATATTTATCTTTTATATAAATATTTCTGAAGTCCTTGTAAGCGTGGCTTTTTACTTAAGTTTGTTTTGATTTTTAATTGACAGTACATGTTATGGTATATTATATACCACTTGTACATATCATACAGAATACATTATAGTATGTATAATCCTCATCGCCTCGAATGACTTGCCATAGCAGCAATTCAATATATCGCTTACATAATTATGTATAGTTTGGCTTATTCCTTGCAACTCTAAATCAAGTGCCTACTCCGTACCTTAATTAATTATGATACTTAATTATGGTAAATACCCCATAAGTTGAATACATTTTTAACCAACTTCAAAAAAAAGAGGAGGTTTTCAATTCGACTGTATCTTTTTTTTTATGTTTGTTACCTCAGAACTCCGGACTGAGTGAACCGATTTTGATGATTCTTTCTTTAATCGAAAGCTGGCACTTGCCGTGTGGTTTCACATAAATTTGAGCAAGATCCGAAAATGGCATCCTTGTCAAAAGCATATAAGTCTTAAGTTTGCATTAAGTATGTGCGCGACAAATGGACGAATAACTCAATATCCAACCGATTTCGACGATTCTTTTTTTTTTTTTAATTGGATGTACTTTATTTTAATTCGGTTTGGTTAAAATTTTAGATTATTGCTATTTACTTATTTTTAGCAAACAAATCGTTTCAATATTTTTGACATTTAGACTGAAGTTTAGTATTCTCCATCTTTCGATTTTAATAGACCTTTAATAGGAAATACACATCACATCGAATAACTTTCGCAAAGACTATATTTCGATATCTTTAATAGTTTGGCGGAACATAAAAATATTCCACGTCACTTTACAAAGAACTTTGTTTTTCTTCCCAAAACAGCCATCCTTGAGCCATCACGAACATTTTTGAATCAAACATAGTCAAATCGGTTAAGCTACCGAGAAATACTAAGGTTCATTTTTATTTATACCAGCAAGAAGATATGTATATGACAATAATAATATGCCTAATTTGGGTTTTTTTTACACAAGGTACAGTAGCATTCTCCTTACGAGCCTTGTTTAAATTTGCGTGCCTTTGCGGCCTTTTTGTACACAGAGTACATTTGCATGCTCCTTACGAGCCGTATAAAAGTTTGCGTGTCCAACCAACGGACCTTGTAACGGGACTAGTGGGATAGACCCAACAACCTGCGTGAACCTTGACGTAGCTATCGATTGACGTAGTTATCAATATATTTCATATTGGCTTTAGCATTAAGATATTAACCAATTGATGCTTCAATATTACTACGTAATAAGGGTTGTAAGGTATAATAAACTTTTTAACCATTATGTTCATATCCTAACACACTGTTCGTAGCTATTTTCCAGGTTCTTCATTAGAATGATTATATAGACGTGATCTTCAAGTGAACTGGAGTGGCGTGAACATAATAATATTTCTATTGAACTGCCAGCTAATAAGCAAAATTACACCTGAAACTTGTTTAGATAATAATTATCAACATAAAATCTTTGGATTCATTGCAGAACGGTATTTGAATTATGAAAATATTAACCACAGCATTATATTAATACGTGGGGTAGATTCTGAATCGTTTCTTTCCAAGTCATTCCAAGGGTAACGTGAAGTTTCACGCTTTTATTAATTATCCACCAAATACAACAAAACTTAGGATATTGTTATTGTGATTCGATAGCTTTATTTGAAATAAGAAACGAAATAAATTACTCTTCCACATGCTACTATATATAATATTACCGACAGCAATATCGTAACCACTAGCAATAAATTAATGGTCTATTTGAAATAGTTACTTGATGCATGGCCCTTTGTAACAAGGTGATTTGCGTGACGTTCGAAATATTTAATTAGTTTTGATGTTTAGACAACCATTTTGTGTACAAATCTGGCAGTGGTACTTTCGTTGCCGAGTTCTTAAAACATTAATACTTAAATAATTGTTATTTAAGTACACGCGGTTAGGCGTACCCACATGTAAATTATGTGGTTGTAATGTAATTATACACTTTACTTACTTGAATACGTACATAATAGAATATATTCGTAACGAATTTGCCTGCCCAAGCGTATGCAAGCAAGGGCATTAATCCTTCTTTTTTTCCAACAAATTTTTTGTAATTACTTATTATTTTTTACCGTCGTCGCCACTTGTAGTGTTCTGAGGATCAATAATACACACGCTTTACTCTGTAATAGGTGAGGTATGAATACGCAGAGCGCACATCTGCACTCGCTCGCAGTTAGCCACAGACTGTCCGCTATGCATAGACACTACAGGGTACATGGTTATTTTATTCACAATAAGTGCAGATGTGAATTTCTTCTGGGTTCTCGTCGTCAACACGAGCACAGGCTGTATGACGCCATCGTCTGCATAGCTGGCAGGCCACCCAACCCTTCACAGACTTTAAATATGTATGTTTCTCATCAAGGCAATACAGGCATAAAGTATCCTCGTCTAAGTTTTGTATAATGTATGTATTGCCTCTCGAACTTTTCTTTTTGTACGTTCGTATCATATGTAATACCTAAAACAAAATTAAAATTCCAATATCAAATATTCACATCATTCCTTTAGGCTACCTTACATAATGGGGTACCCCGTCATGCCCCATAGCCATGACCCCGTTATGCCCCTACTGGTAACATTATGTGAAATAATTGACAAAAAAAACAAATCTACAGTTAGAGTGATTTTGTTTAAAACATATCAATAAATAATATCTCTACAACAACACAACAAATAAACAATAATAGTAATGAAAACACTTACCTTTTTACATGTGTTTCCGTATTCACTCAAAATTAGATGAAATCACATCAAAAAATATTTATTTTCGTAAAAACCAAACGACTGCAGACTAGTCGCCGGTCACTGTCGGATTAAATACTGATACAAAATGGTCATTTATTAGTGAAAACAACAAACGTCTAGTGTGCATCGTTACTTGTTTTTTTGGGTGACCCCGTTGTGCCCCGCGACCCCGTTTTGCCCCCCCTTCCCTTACAGGATTGCGGTTCGACATTTATTTTTAAATAGCTATTATAGTATAATAAGACCAATAAAATTAATACTATAGGTACCTTCTACGGAGCTGGAAATCGGGGCATCTACCTTACATACTGATAAATCGCGAGATGTCAACGACATTCATGGACAAATGACCCTTTGTTATTCATTGAATGGTAGGAACTAAAACTTATGGTCTGTCTGTGCAGGCGTAAGGTAAACACCCCAATTATGGACAGTTTAACAACAAATTTGTGGTATTTGTGAAAATGTACCTATATTGTGAAAGTTAGGGTGCTGAACGTACTTAAAGTGTAAAGTCCTGTGCTTATTCAACATTTCTGCTGTGTTACGCGTCAGATACTGCAATTGGTTTCAATTTAATTAACAAATAAAAATTATAACTTTTTTACCCAGTTATGGACACCAAAAACCCAGTCATGGACACCCAGTAATGGACATACCCAGTCATGGACACCCAGTAATGGACATATGTAACACATCCAGTAATGGACACGAATCTAATCATATAAACCTAATAGGTAGGCTAGTTATCGACGAATCTATGATGAAAATGCAAAAGATAACTAATATCTTTTTAGGGTTCCGAAGTAAAATCGGAACTCTTATAGTTTTTTCGTCATGTCCATCCGTCTGTCCGGAGCAAAGTGCTGAGACCTTAAGTGCTAGAAAGCTGTAATTTGGCATGAATATATTTATTTATTAAAACTTCAGAGTATTGGAATAAAATGCTGAAAACCATTTTTTTTCAGGGTACCTCCCCTACAGGTAACGTGAGGATGATTTTTAAATTCGTCGCGTACCCTATAGTGTGGGGTATCGTTGAACAGGTCTTCCAAAAATATTATGCTTCTTCTAAGACTATTTTTTTAATTAGAAAGAAAAGAAAGAAGAAAGAAAGACTTTATTTTACACTATAGTACACTGCAGTGCAGGCATAGGGCTTAATACACAGTGGTAGGTACATAATATGTTTCTTACATAAATTACACAATTGTACAGCCGGCAGGTATATTTCGAAGATTATTGCTACGTCTAATTGCCTGCGCTGCAGAGCTATACTGTAAAAAGGGACTTCACTCAGCTTGTGCTGCAGGTTCTATAATAGAAGGCCTGCAGCGCTGGTTTTCTGTGAAACCCCAAGAGCCGTAGCACGGCCGAGATTGTTAATTTATAAATACAACATAATATATAAATGCGACTGTTTAACGTTAGTATATTAGTTCATTGCTGTTTATTAATCTTATATTATAGATTAGATTATATTAGAGGGAGGGGGAGGGGGAGGTAGAAGGAAAGGGAATTTAATGGTCTCTGATTAAAGTTAAAAATAACAAAGTACATTCACTGATTGTTAGGCGGTACGAAGTTTGCCGAGACAGCTAGTATATGTAAAATCATGATATTGAAAAGGCATGGTGGCAGTTACTGACTATCCTGCTGTTGTTTTAGTAAATATTCTTTGTATTTATTTTTGAAACTAAAAACGCTTCCCAGATTCCGAAATGGCGGCGGTAGATTATTCCAACATTTGGTTGCAATATATTTGTAACTGCCACAAACGGACGTTAGGGGTCCGTTTGCAAAATATTTGGCTTTAAAGTGCTAATTTTGGTTAGAGTCAAGTGTCCTCCCCAGCTGGCTAAGCGATAGGAGTTGAACAAGTGAAAAAATTCTCAAACATAGATGATGAATGAATTCTCAACATATGATGAATTTACAAGAAAAACTATCACGGCTATGTTAGCATAAGTAGTCAATGAGTAATAGTCGATAAACTAACTACTTCAGAGCCCTACATAGCGCGTGGCCTGACATGCACTTGTTTAATCAACTTTTCATGAAACATTCACATTAAGGATTCAGTTACTTATTAATTTTCTAAATTGACAATGAGGTTAGCATTAAAGAAGTGAAAATTATTAAAGTGAAACTTTTATTACATCGTCTCAAACTTTTTGGTCTGTGTGTCGCATGTCGCGTGACGGTCGGCCGCGGAGTGGGGGTAAAGTGAAAGGCGCTCGACAGAGCAGCCGAGGCCAATATGGCAGCTGCTCTGTTGAGCGCCTTTAATACCCTAAATCTTTTAATACCCTAAATCGAATATTTATCCAAAAATTTTTAGTTAAATGTCTACAATACGAAAAAAAGTTTCACTTATACCTTCCGTGTTTTCATAAAACCACACAATTGCTTTTTTAAAATTGTACTCAAATTAAGCTTTTTATATTATTATATTAATAAGTAATTTACGAACGTAAACGTTATCAGCCTTTTATATAAGTATGCATTAATTATAACTATCTGAACTAAATGAAGATACAAAATATATTAATGTAAAGTACCCAATAGTACACATCCACACCAACATTTTCATAATTTGCAACTAGCTCATGGTAAAGAACAATACTATGAGTAAAATTGGTTCAAATTCTGAATACACAATAGCAAAGATAAATTTGGATAAAATTATGTCCATTACTGGAACTATACAATTATAGTGCACCTGTAATGAACACCAACAAAATATCAACAAATATAACTTCTCGGAGTAACAACACTGTGTGTTGTTGACTTAAGTTTCATGGTTAACCCAACAAACAAAACACATTTTTATTTAAATAAAGCAATACAAATTTACAGATGAAACTTTTTAGTTACCGCACTAACAATTTCCTTAAGAAAAGCCGCTAATATAAATTTACAATGACAAACAATTTATAGTTCGCGCCAACTTGTGTTCTAACAGACCGAATTGAATAAAATGTCAAACTTAGGCAGTTCGATGACTACAGTCTATGACACAGTGTTAAAAATACATAACAAAGGGTTCATAACCATATTCTAGACGATTTCATTTTTTTTCGTCCATTACTGGTGCCTTGTCCATTACTGGTGCACTTACGTTATTTAAGTGGTATACGTAAAGTGGATCTTTTAAGTTTCAAGGCCCATAAAACGCCATCTAGTTAGTTGTATCATAATCAAAATCGAATCAATGTAACCTATTGGATCGTAAAGGATCCCTGACTCAGAGCCAATTTACTCCGAAACTACTGGACCAAATGAGTTGTGGTATTCATGTACTTTTTTGTGACCTAGAGGCGAAAGTATAAAGTAAATAACTGAATTTTGAAAAAAATGAATTTAACGAAATCAAAATTAAAAACTGTTTTGCAAACCGTATCGTGTGTATGTCAAATGAAAGGACTTATTGTAAGGATTTCAAATATATTTTTGTTATCTAATATATAAAATTCTCGTGTCACAGTTTTCGTTGCCATACTACTCCTCCGAAACGGCTTGACCGATTTTGATGAAATTTTTTGTGCTTATCCGGTATCTATGAGAATCGGCCAACATCTATTTTTCATCCCCCTAAATGTTAGGGGTAGTCCACCCCTAAATTTTTTTTTTAATTTTTTAGACAAAATTTTTAATTTCTATTTTTTTATGATACAACATACAAAAATACATACAATCCTCAATTTTCACCCTTCTACGATCAACCCTTATTTTTTAATAGCCATTTTAGTAATTTAATCATTTTTCCTCTCCGGTCGAAAACTGATCAATTGTTAAGCGATACGAAGTTCGCTGGGTCAGCTAGTAGTTCTATAATATATAGTTTTAAAATTATTCAAGAAAGAACGAAAATTAAAGCCAAAAATGGACCATCCATCTTACCGACGCTAGAATTTTGAAAAAATACAAAGATTAGTTCTTTACTTAAATATTACAGAAAATACCTATGACAAACCTATGAGAAGTCTATGGTCTTAAAAAACGGCAAAAATAAATAAAATAGAAAAATAACGGTAAAAACATAATGAACGCAATGAACGTCAGGAATCCTCTCCAAGCGAGTTTAACTCGCACTTGTCACGATTATATTTATTTTGAAAGTACTGGCTATGCTATGGGCATTCTCCTTTAAAAATAAAAAATAAAAATCCCGTCTACTATCAAAAAAGCTGTCATGATATTATACCTTTTTGATGGCTTGCTTGCTACTCCTCACTAGATGGCGCTGTACACAATAAGTAATGGACTTGTTCTATGAGCAGAAAATTCTCGAAAACGTATAACGTCACGCAATACATCTTGAACATTCTCAAACATGCGCGTAGCTGCTAACAGGTGGCGCTGTCCGGGTATATATAAAGGCTCGAAACCCGCTCAGTCGACGTATCATACAGACAGAATAATTTTGAAAAGCGAACGCGATAAAGTTCAACTGTGCTAAAGTGAAGTGGTGAATTTTTCAAGGATCTGTTACGATGTCCCTGTCACCATACTTGTACGACGTTCAGCGCCCGTTGAATCAAATCGTTCCGCACGATTTCTTCGACATAAATCGGTTTATGAAACCATGGGAGAACATCTTCAAGCCGCTGGAACAACTGGCAAAATTAATGAACGAGCTCGCAGTAACGGAGGGATCGCAAATATCATCGAACTACGAAAAATTCCAAGTGAACATTGATGTGCAGCACTTCGCTCCGGAGGAAATAAGTGTTAAAGTTATTAATAGATTTGTTGTTGTTGAAGGGAAACACGAAGAGAAAAAGGATCAACATGGATATGTATCTAGAAGATTCGTCAGAAGGTATGCTTTGCCAAAGGGTTGCTTACCCGACACAGTGGAGTCAAAGTTATCTTCAGATGGCGTGTTGACAATCACTGCACCGAAAGTTCTGCCATTACCGTCGACCGGTGAAAGAATAATTCCAATTACACACACAGGACCGGTTAAGAAACAACTGGCATCTCCGGAGTGATTTTGTAAATTACCTGTGAATTGTGATGTAAAAAAATGCTACCTACTCATATATTTTTTTCAAGACTGATTTGTGCTATTTTGTTTAAATACTAAGTAGAATATTAAACACTAATAAATAAGTTTTGTAAATATTTCAATTAAATATGTTATTATTCACAAACTTGTTTTATTCTCATACCTGAATAATTACGTAGGACAATTTTGTTTAAATAAAAAAATTTAAAAACTGACATGACAAAGTGATTTTTTTAATTTTGGTCGTCTTTCGACCATACATACATTACATACATAGGAGACACTTTTAAATTTACGATTACTCACAATTTTTGAAATTTATACGACCCATTTAAGTACATACATGGATTTAGGGTCACGGTAACACTCCACCGCACCGGCTACACATGCAGTGTCACTGTCTCGCATTGCATTGTCGTAATCCCTCCTAGTAAATAAATATTATTTTCTCGAATTCAGAACAGGTAAATCAGCCCTTCAGGCTATAAAAATCTATGTAAAGGTTATTGACCCAAATGACAAAAATTAATGTAGGTAATGTTAAAAATTAAAAATATAAACTCCGATTAAACGTTTCTTATCTGGATAAACTTTTGCTTTTGTGGTCGCTACGTAACATCAAATGGGGGCAGCACAATGCCAATCTCGTGTCCTAAAATAAATAGTATGCCAAGAGCAAAGTCATTGAACGCTGCATAATCTGCATATTGTGGAACTTGTAAGGCTAAAAAGGATTTATCACAAACCTTTAATTATAATGATTATATTTGGTTGTTTATTAGACTGATTTAAAAGATAAGCGGGTTAATTTTATATTAAAGAGGAATACTTTTTTTTTATATTCCCCTTATGTCCTTCATAACAAAACAAACATCTAAGAAAATGAGCTTAATTTTTAATATATATTAATATATTTTTAATATATATTATATATTAAAAATTAAGATACAACTCACTTACTGCTGAATCACAAATTTCGAAAACTAGGTACTATATGAAGATTATAGGTAGTCACATAATTAACTGACAGTCAACGTTTCGCACTGTAAAATTAACAAGTTGGTATCTAGGTACTCAATTAACTAACAAACTACCATTATTCCACAATCAAGAGTAAACCAAAGACCTATATGTATAGACAGGCTGTTCAGTACTAAAAGTTTGGTCACCTGTATTGACTCCACGTGGAATAGCGCATTTTAGTCGGCTGTGAGCACGCGAGATAAGTAGATGTCATTTTGAAACACTGCAACTGCTCAAGAACACAATAATAACGTGTTATTGTTTATTGTGCAGAGTTAAAACGTTTTCATTATTTACGTTTGAACTTTATTTGAGTTTATTTAATTAAAATTGCTAATTAACTATATTTTACTTAAATTTTTTTCAAAATTATTTAATGCCGCCATCTTGAACCAAACTTGACAAAATGTAAGCGTCGCGTTGCCCTCCTCTATGGCGGCACGTAGTGATAAAGTACTCTGTGGCTGGTGAGACTATGACACGGATTTTGTTCGGAACAGCCCGTCTATATAATTTAAGTCTACGGAGTAAACATTTATTTTACAAGGGATACTAACGATTGATAATTTTAATAATCTCAATAATTTTAATGTATGTAGCTGCAAAGTAGAATTATTATTAAAAAAGATTTAAAACATCTTCTAATAACACAAATAAAATCACTAACTTTTATTTGTTTTTCTAGGTTTATTATTTTTATTAGTACCTCTACCTAGTACAAATATTTTGGTTTTATACCAACTTCCGCTATAAATCAATTATTTTACTATCAGAAACAAGTTAAAAAAAATTGAGAAAATCGTGCACTAAGTACCTAGTTCAACTCACTCCTAGTTCTAAATTTTATTATGTTGTTTACTCGAGATCAAATATTCGGCTTGTTTTCCATAGTTGTTTTCATGCCTTTTTATTTCTTGTTTACGCAAAGAAGTTAATAGAAATTAAGTACATTTACATTTTGCGTATTAGATATTTATGTCATAGGACCAAAGATATTATATATTATATATTAAGAAGAGGCATAGGACAAAATCCCACGCCCACCTGACCCACCTCATGATAAGTGGCGATGAAAGACGGTGAGCCGTGAGTGTACTAAGTAGGTAGGTATTTAGTGAAGATCCTAACTTTGAAAGGTAACATTTTAAATTTCGAAGTACATAATTAAAAACAACAGTTGATCGTTAATCTAACTGGTATCATCTCCAGTACGTAATATGTCCTTGTCATTTATATGGATAGAAATAGTAATTATATAAAACAATAAACAAAAATAAAAGGTACCTACTCAATTTGTCATTTGTGTTTAGCCAATAACAAACTTATTTTTATATTGGTTAGAAAAATTCTCATTCGTTTTTACATTGTCAGCGCCATCTTGTGGCAAGTAGACGATACTATTTAGAAACGTTCTCTTTCTAGAATATTCTTATCTTATTTGGGGAACTCAGTGCCATCTAGCAGGAACAATCTTAAAATCAACAGTAGTCTTAAACATTTGGTTGAGCAATATGAAATTATGTAATAAAAATTAACATTTAAGTAACACGTTTTTCCATGTTGGTAGGACTATAACTTATTCATTAGTATTATTCATTTAACGGTGTTATCATATTTATTCATATTGCGTATTATTTTCGGGGGTCCGGTGTTTTGCATTTCATGTAATGTAATCGAAACCAAAAGTCGGTACATAATTTAATTATTACATGTCAACTTTAATGCTTCCCCTAGGCTTGTAAATTTTTAATGTATGCACATATTTTATTTAAACACAAACAAAACACAGACTTTATAAAATAGTTGCAGGAAGTTAAATTTCATAGGTCATTATCAAATTTTTTATGATATTTCGATTTTCATTAGGCAAGGAAAGATTTTCATCTATCTACGTACATACATAGAGTATCAATAGTGTTGTAACGAGGTGTAGTACCTCGTTCAATATTCCTTGGCTGGCAGATGCATTTTCTTCTAAATTTTTAAATCATGATGCATTTTCTTCTAAATTTTTAAATAATGATTCATGACAGTTTGGTTCGTTTACAAAAACTGTTTACTTAACAAATGATTTTTTTAACTTAAATTCATACATCTATTTAAGATTAACTACGTGAGTTTATAGGTTTATGTCTATAACATCCGTTCGCTACCCCGAGCTATCTATTATTTATGGTGGATCTAGACACCCTTGCATAGTATCTAAAATAATAATAAAACAGATTATGCGAGGCTTAGATAGTATCGTTTTTGTAATGAAATTACTTAGCAATGAAAATAAATGTTTTATTCATCTTTCCCAACTATATTTGTAGATTTCCTGCAGATCAAAACATTAAAATCAGGCATTTATTTCAGTTGACATAATTATGTTGCCAAAAGCATTGAAACGCTGACTATGACTATGACATGATTTCAAAATTGTGAAATGTATGAACTTGCTGCATCTTATGGCATTGTAGTCAAGAAAATAAATATTCTAGTTATACATGTATGTGATCTTAACAAATTATTTTAATAATTTCAAAATGTTTTTGATTCCTGACATTATGAGCGTATCTTGTTCTAGATTATTCTGTATACAAGTTCACTCACTACTAGATGGCGTTATGCGATATAAATACCAGGGATACTACTGAGACACCGTCAGTTCAGTTCAGTGACATTTTGCAACAATATTGATTGGATTTGATCGTTTCGGCGACTGAGCGAAACGCGAAGAAGAAAAGTTAATTTCCCGGTGTTTTAAGAAGAGTTTATTAGTGTTAGTTGAGCAGAAATGGCGTATTTTCCACTTTATATTGAAAGAAGACAGCCTCGATCTTGTTATCACAGACCGAGGCATATCGGCGAGCAACATTTCGGATTGGGTTTGACTCCAGAAGACTTCCTTACCTTAATCGCTTTGCCGCAAAGCCGAGGTCCATACAACAGGCCATGGGCGAACATGCAGGCGGCGAATATGGATGCTGGATCAAAGATCTCAAAAGAAAAAGATAAGTTTCAAGTCAACATTGACGTTCAACATTTTGCACCAGAAGACATTTCTGTGAAAACTGCCGACGGCTTTCTGATCGTTGAAGCACGCCACGAAGAAAGGGAAGACGAGCATGGTTTTATTTCTAGGGGATTTTCGAGGCGGTATCCACTTCCTGAAGGTATAGAGGCGGACAACGTCTTCTCAAAGTTATCATCGGATGGTGTACTTACCATCACAGCGCCATTGAAGCCTCTACCGAAGGAGTCGAACGAAAGGATTATTCCTATTATCCAAACGGGTCCAGTGCGTAAACAAGCTAATGCTGGTGAGGAAGAGAAGACAGAGCAAGGTTGAATAGGTACTTCCAGAAAGTACTTAACACCTCTTCTACATTTTGGAGAGAGCTGTTTAACATTCCAGTGTCAAAAGATACAATAAAATTTATAACATTCGTTAATTTAAAATAATTCATGCGTAACCATTTTTATTATATTATTTCATTGTGCTTAATTATTATTAAGTAGTAATAAAATCTTCTAGTCACACAATTTTTTTTTTTGTGTAATCTAAACCCAAAGAACATTTTAGATAGGTTTTTATCTGCAGAATTTACTATTACTTTTCGTTAAAAAAATATGGATTCCTTCTGGGTTTTTATAAATATTATTTTTGTACAGCGCCATCTACACTCACTAATTGAATATATTATACATAATTTGTACCTACTAACCTGTGCTACTACTGTGATGTGAGTATGTAAATTAAATACTAGATGGCGCTCTAACATTAGGCTCGTAGGGCCGAAACCACAGCGAAACAACCGCGTTGCGGCGTCGCCGAAACAAAGCGTTTTATTTCCGTACTGTAGGAAGGGAACCATTTTCTTGTGATTTTTTAATGTTGGTAAATGCAATCAAAAGATCAATAAGTTTGATCGAAACGATGAAACGATTAAATAAATAAATACGAAAAATCAATATTTCAAACCAGGAATCGAACCCGTTGATTTTGAAAAAAAAGTGCCCCTGTATTATTACAACATTTAATATTGTGGTATTTCTTTAGTATCCTGCGGCATCGGGAGGGGGGTGGGGTAAGGTACCCCCCCATAAAGGGGCTAAGTGAGGAAACACATAGTTTTCGAGTTTTTTTTATTTTTATTGTGAGGTTAAATCTGTGAAAACTTCTCAATATTTGTCATAAACTAGTCTAAATTAATGTCAGGTGGTGGAGGAAGAAATAAAATTTCGACCTCCTTATGGGGAGACACACAAAACGCACCAATTTTATGAGAAATCATTATAATTACAAAGTTGAATTATCTGCACTTCTAGGGAGAATTTAGGGGTTTTCGATACACAAACAGGCTTCTAAACGTCTCCGGCGCTGCGGGAAGTGCAGCCCCTCCGCCCTTGCGTAACAAACTGCAGGCACTCCATGCTCGCCTACGCAGCTTCGGCTCACATGGTGCCTGTAGTTTGTTACAGCGGGCGGGGGCTGCTCTCCCTCCGCGCCTCCGGGGTTTACATTCACTCTAGAGGTAGGGCTGACTAGTACCACGTGGGGTCGGGATTGACTAAGTCGGTTCTGTCACCAATTTTGAAAATTTTTACTAGAATGTAATAAATAAATTTAATAGAGTATGACATAAATAGTAAAATTTATATATCTAATATATAAAATTCTCGTGTCACAGTTTTCGTTGCCATACTCCTCCGAAACGGCTTGACCGATTTTGATGAAATTTTTTGTGCTTATCCGGTATCTATGAGAATCGGCCAACATCTATTTTTCATCCCCCTAAATGTTAGGGGTAGTCCACCCCTAAATTTTTTTTTATTTTTTAGACAAAATTTTTAATTTCTATTTTTTTATGATACAACATACAAAAATACATACAATCCTCAATTTCCTTCTACGATCAACCCTTATTTTTTAATAGCCATTTTAGTAATTTAATCATTTTTCCTCTCCGGTCGATAACTGATCAATTATTAGGCGATACGAAGTTCGCCGGGTCAGCTAGTTATATATATGTACGATACGAGTATATTACCCTTTTATTATACATAACTAGTCCAGCCATAAGTTCTGTTACAAATGAAAATGCTTTTTTTTAAAATGAAGTAGGTAATGTAATATTAATAAAATTTATACCTACATATTTATTAAAGTCTCAGGAAAAAATAAAAAAAATATTCTATTCGAAATGGCCACCTTTGGCTTTTATACAGGCCTTTAATCTGTTTGGCCACGAATCTATGGATTTACGCACTGTTTCCAAGGGAAATTTCGCCACTGCTTGCTCCAAAGATTTTTAAGAGACTCAATGTCGCCGTGTCGTTTAGAGCAGGTCATGTCCTCTAAAACTGACCATAATTTGAAGTCTAAAGGGTTGAGTTCTGGGCTAGATGAGGGCCAGTCTTCAGCTCTTATAAAGTCCGGAACATTGGTTTCAAGCCAGGCTTGGGTAGTTCGTGCCTTGTGACCAGGAGCAGAGTCCTGTTGGAAAGTCCACGGTATATTAAAAGAGTATTGCTGAGAGGTTTCACAACATGATCCAAGACTGTATCTTGATACACTTTGGCTGATGTTTTCACTCCTTTTTCACAAAAATGCAGTTTTGTGACTCCTTGATAAGACACGTCCCACCAAACCATCACTGACGCAGGATGATGACCACGTTGTACCTTCACGACCACTTGAGCAGCTTCTTTAGAACTGTGAGCGTACACTTTATCATTTTGATTATTGTAGTGTTCTTTAATCGTGAAAATTTTTTCATCCGTAAAGAGGATATTTCTGTGCCTTTCACCTGCGTATCGCGACAGAAGGCGTTTTGATCGATCCACTCTCTTTAATTGTAAAGATTGATTTAGGGCATGTCCTGTATATCGACGATAAGCACCGAGCTTCAGGTCTTGTTTTATAATCCGCGACAGAGTCCTAGCGGGAATCTTCATTTCTCGCGATAAGATTTTTTGCTTCCTAATAGGGTTTCGACGAATTCTGGCTTTAACAGCATTAACAGCCTTTGTAGTTCTAACAGCACGCGGCCGCCCCGATCTTTTCTGGTCTTCGACAGACGAAGTGTTGTTGTATCTGTTGATTGTACGATATACGAACATACGGCTGATACCAAGCTTTTGAAGTGTCTGGAATATGACCGACGGTTCCATACCCACTTTGTGCAAGGCGATCACTGCAATCCTATTTTCTTTAACACCCCATTCCATATTGTAATTTGATAATGAACACGAAAAAGTATGTGAAATGGCGCGAAATCGAAAGAAGTTTTTAAAATAATATACGTGTTCCAAATTCAAAATAATTAAAAAGCTGAAAAAAAGAAAAGTTTTTATGTAACAGTATTTATGGCCAGACTAGGTATATAAAAAAACCTTTCTTGTATTTCATATTTTCTAAAGAACAATGCCCAACTGCCATACATCGTTTTATTTCATTTTCAACTTTAGCGTCTTAAAATAAAAATAAAAATCTAAAAATCGCTGCTTTAATTTCTGAGCTTGCAGTTTCTTAAAATTCAACATTTTCTTTAAGTTTGTCGTATGTCATTAGTTTCCAAAATTTGATCCTTGTTAGCAGCACTATCGAATGGTGTGCTGTAGGTAATAATAATACAGGTTGAGATTTTTTTTCCAAATCAAAGGGTTCGATTCCTGGCCAGGAATATTATTTTTTCAAAAATCTGTTACTAAGAATACATGTTTTAGTTTTCATTAAAATCGGCCCCGAGACTCCTTAGACCATTTTTCGCTATTCCTCATAGTTTAAAATTTGACATCCACGCACATTTGAAAAATTCACTCTGTATGTACCTACAGAAAAATAAACTCGAAGGAAACAGAAAAGGTGTTAGAAACAAACTGAATTTGATTGTAAATATTTTAGTTAAGTACCATCTCATTATACTCGTGCGAAGCCGGGCGGGTCGCTAGTTCAATATATTATGTTTTGCGCTTTGCGTGTAAAAGGTATTTCCGGTAATTTATAACCTAATACACCTGGTACATTATCAACCAGTTCCACTCAGAATAGTAAACTTTTGTATGATAATATCTTTTTTTTTGTAATATTTTTTTTAAAAGATGTGCTGAGGAGTTTCTTTAGGCTTTTCTTCTCCTCCATGACAAAGCACCTTCCGAAAAGCCAAAAAATGACGTGCATAAGTGTATCAATGATACATATATGAATAAAATATTTTGACTTTTTTTTTGACTCTTAATAGAATTATTCCTCCACCCCGGTAGAAGAATCAAAAAATTATAGTTTTTAGATTTCTGTAAAGTCATTACCATCTGGAAACAAGGAAAGCGCTCATAAAGAAGCAGCGGGTGGTAGTTGGGTAGGTGATCGCTGGTTCGAAAATTTCGCAGGGCACGAAAAGCCGTCGCTTCTTCTTGCTATGATGAAGCAGAGCTTCATCGGAGGCTTTCGGAACGGCACAAAAACACGGTTCTCCTTTTAATTGTACACTCTGACTTCTCACTTATATGGACCCGTGGTATTTATGCTGTTAATCTATTAATGGGTTGAAGACACCACCAATAAAATTCAAACTAGCTTTTCATTTGATTTATTTGTGTTCTGTAGAGTAGAACTGAAATGAAGTACGTAAAGCAGTGATAGCCTAGTGGTTAGAACATTGGTCTCCCGAACGCGGGGGCCCGAGTTCAAATCCTGGCACGCACCTCTAATTTTCAAATATTATGTGCGTATTATAAGTTAACTCTAATCTATAATCACTTGCTTCGGTGAAGGAAAACATCGTGAGGAAACCTGCACACCTGAGAGTTCTCCAATAAAGTTCTCAAAGGCGTGTGAAGTCTTAGAAGTCTACCAATCCGCACTTGGCCAGCGTGGTAGACTATGGCCTGTACCCTTCACATTGTGAGAGGAGACTCCGAGCCCAGCAGTGGGACAATTATGGGTCGTTGCTTTTAAAGTCGTCATTTACTGTAAAAAAAGGAATCAAGACAACGTAATAACATTCAATTATCCAGCCGGGCTCGCAAACAGATAACTTGAAGGGGGAACGCGAGGGGGAGGGGGTGGGTGGCGCGAATGATGGGTGATTTATTGATTTCACCTCGTCAGGTGGCGTTGCGCAGTGAGATCGTTTCAGCTGCCATACATACCTTATGGGTACATTATCAAGCATCTATTTCGCGTAGTTGTTGATGTAGTAGGGTTGTCAAATCGGAAATCACACATCTTTAACTTGATTATTTGGTTTGAAACCTGTCCTATACCTTTTTAAAATGATTGTGAGATCTTTAATTTTATACCCATATTGCATTATTCGATTTATTTTTTGATACTTCAATCAATGGCATCTCACAGCCACCATGTCTTTTTCTTAATTTCACTTGGGTTAACAAGAATCTAACGATATCTTAATTATATAAATCCGTTCAGCGGTTTGGAAGATACGAGGTAATAAAGAATATTACACACACACACACATACATACATACGTATACAAGATACTTGGGAAAAACATAACCCTTCCTTGGCAGTCGGGTAATAAGGAGTATGATAACTATGTGCAATAATATTGTATATTGATAAAAAATTATAATTATCATGGATACAGATAATTTAGTTTACATTAAGCCAATATCTGTACCTATAAAAATTATAATAGATTAAGCTCAATAAAACTTTAATTATGCAAACTGCCTTTCTGAGTTATTTTGTGTCAGTTTATATAGTAATAATAAATTGTCACTCGCTGTATTGCTTGACAACCCTAACTACAGTGTTTATTTCCCGCTTGTTTTGACAGCGCGGCGCGCATGACAGTAAAGTCTCATAGGGTTGCAATAACTATGAAAATTGTTAACAAAATTAAAAAAAATATTATTTGGCATTTCAGTAATTAATATCCTTCTAAAAATCGCATTGCTCTAATAGTAAATATAATAAGTAATATACAGTAATAATCGTATTGCAGTTTGTGCGTTGCAAATGAAAATAAAATTTAGATAGGGATAGGAGAATCTTTATTCAGATAGAAGTAAAATTTTATTTGTATATGTTTTAAATTCGCAAAATATAATTACATATTTGTAGCAACTTAATAATATAAACGCGTAGCTCGAGCGAGACTCGAGAGCGGGTTTAGCCGGACGATGAGATCGGACTTAGGCGGCCTCATCGGACGACGCGACGTCTGTAGTACTCTCAGGGTCATCCCGAGGATCACCCATGTCTTGGTCAGTTGACACAGGCTTGCTGTCTTCCGCCTTCTTCTCTTCTTCTTTGCGTTTGGCGCCAAAGCCCTGTCCCTTGAACCAGTGTTGCTGCACGCTCCCCTTAACGACATACGGAGCAAACTTCATGGGGAACTCCGTTTGCAAGTTGGCCGTGTTCACTTGAACGACGGTTCCCGGCTTCATCTGCATCAGTCCCTCAATGTTAATAGGGATAACGCGAGTCTGCTTCTGGGTCGCTCCTGGCTTCCGAACAGAGAGCAGGCCGTCGGCCGACAGCTGAGCTCCTAGTTCCTCTGTGTAGCCACCTTCAGGGACCTTGTAGGATCGGGTGACCTGCTCGAACGTCGTTTTCCCGATCTCACTCCTCGTCTCGACGGTCAGCTTTTCTCCGCCTAACTTTATCGAGATACCCTCCGGCGACCACTGGTTTATGTTGACGACCAGGTGGCCCTTGCTCGTGTCGTTTTTATTGGACTGGATGAGCTCTTTGATATCGATGACATGACGCGGGAGGGGTCTCTTGGCCGGGGTGTCGGCGGTGACTTGGTACGGGTAAGTCTTGCGTGCGGGGGGCATTGTGGACAGGGACACTAGTTGCACTTCCGAGGGGTTTCGACGGAATGCAGCGTACGGCGCATTCGCCGCGCGCCGCGCCCCCGGCCGGGCGCCGCGCCGGGGTGCCCGCCAGCCTCCCAGACGCCCTACGCTATATCCTAGCTAGTCGATCGATCGAGCCCTATATTTAGATACGGAGTGCAGGGCTTTGATATTTGACGAGGTTACTATCAAATTGTTTTATAATACGCAGCGCTGATGAATATTCAATGTTTACGTTTAAATCTTACGGTTTTCAAGCAATTTCAGAGCTTTACCGCCTTTGCGAGACGTAAGATTACTTTACTGTTTCAGTGGAATAGACACAAGTTTTTAAGTTTTATTTAAATTTCGGGAGTAAATAGACACTCTAATTTGTTGTATTTTATGACTGCATAATAGATTTATGTCTTCGTACTTATCATTAAAATATGAGCAGATAAAGAGGAGAATTGTGACTTTAGAATAATGATTTAAATTTTAATACAGTTCATCGTAGAGAGAGATTATCGTCGAAATGCCTCCTTTCAAAATTTGTTCTTGAATTTGTACCGGCTTATGCATATATACATTATGTATAAACACCATACCTACTTGTTGCTATGGTAGCTGGAAGCGTCCTATGTATATTTTTAATTGACTTCAAAAAAAAGAAGGAGGTTCTCGATTCGACTGTATTTTGTTACCTCAGAACTTTCGAGTGGGTGAACCGATTTTGATGATTCTTTTTTTAATCGAACTCTGGTGCTTCTCATGTGGTTTCACTTTTTGAGCGAGATCTAACAATGGCCTCCATGAGAAAACCATATAAGTCTTAAATTAGCGTTAAGTACGCGCGCAACAAATGACGAATTACTCAATACCGCGCCAATCGATTTCGATGATTCTTTTTTTTATTGATATTGGAAAGGATGTAAGTACTTCATTTGAAGTCGTTTTTTTTTTTTGTTAAAATTTTATTTTAAAAAGGTTTACCTGCTAGAACGTCGTTCTTAACTTAATGTCATCATTTCTATTCGTGTATTATTTATTATATTATTTATTTATATTAATATATTTTATATGTATCTGTTTATATGTATTTCTCTGACGCTGCGGTGGAAAAAATCATTTCACGATCTATTCTAGGAGGGTGGGATCATAAAGTTTATTAATCTATAGTAATATTATAAAGAGGAAAGATTTGATTGTTTGTTTGCATTGAATAGGCTCCGAAACTACCGAACCGATTTGAAACATTATTTCACTGTTGGGAAGCTACACTATCCCTGGGTGATATAGGCAATATAATTATTTTTTTTACTATTTTTCCCGAAGTGAAGCGAGGGCGATTTCCTAGTTAAAAATAAATATTAATTTTGCTTCTAAGACATCCTTGCCCTGCAGTGGTCCGATAATCCGTGGACGCCGAACACTGGAGATGATAGGTTATTTACACAAATATTGATAAGAAACCGCCCAGGGAATTACCAGCAGTTATGACCTCATGAATCTCGTGATGCATTTATCTTTTACGTGTTTTTACGAATGAAAAATTAATATATAATACCTGCCCCAGAATATGAGTTAAATAAATAAATTGGTGCGTGATATAAAACATTGTAGTTAGGTATATGGAGTAACAAAATACAGAATATGTAGTTGTGTATGGTGTATGGAGAAAATATTTTGTCATCTTCAAGAGACAGCTGTGTTCTTTATTTGAAGCTGGCGGCGTTCATCTATATCTATACTAATTATAAAGAGGAAAGATTTGATTGTTTGCATTGAATAGGCTCCGAAACTACTGAACTGATTTGAAAAATTCTTACACTGTTAGAAAGCTACACTATCCTCGAGTAACATAAGCTATATTACATTTTCAAAAAATTAGGGATCCTTAATAAAACTCCAATAATGTAACCCAAGGTGTAAAAAATAAAGAAAACCGAAGCAAAGCGAGGGCGGCTACTCGTAGTCAATATTTGCTCATCAACAGTTGGTTGTTAAGATGTCATGAATAATTATTCCAACCCATTTGGTATTGTCATAGACCAAAGGTTAGGTACCTTTAGGCTATAGAGCCTATAGGTACCTTTGTTAAGGAAAAGGTCTTAGGTTCGATTTCCAACTTTGGTTTTACTTACGTATCTACTATTTCTAGAGTCTTTAACATAATTATCTTCCATAGAATCTAAGTTGCATTTAGTTTATTTTTTAATAGCCATTTTAGTAATTTAATCATTTTTCCTCTCCGGTCGATAACTGATCAATTATTAGGCGATACGAAGTTCGCCGGGTCAGCTAGTTATATATATGTACGATACGAGTATATTACCCTTTTATTATACATAACTAGTCCAGCCATAAGTTCTGTTACAAATGAAAATGCTTTTTTTTAAAATGAAGTAGGTAATGTAATATTAATAAAATTTATACCTACATATTTATTAAAGTCTCAGGAAAAAATAAAAAAAATATTCTATTCGAAATGGCCACCTTTGGCTTTTATACAGGCCTTTAATCTGTTTGGCCACGAATCTATGGATTTACGCACTGTTTCCAAGGGAAATTTCGCCACTGCTTGCTCCAAAGATTTTTAAGAGACTCAATGTCGCCGTGTCGTTTAGAGCAGGTCATGTCCTCTAAAACTGACCATAATTTGAAGTCTAAAGGGTTGAGTTCTGGGCTAGATGAGGGCCAGTCTTCAGCTCTTATAAAGTCCGGAACATTGGTTTCAAGCCAGGCTTGGGTAGTTCGTGCCTTGTGACCAGGAGCAGAGTCCTGTTGGAAAGTCCACGGTATATTAAAAGAGTATTGCTGAGAGGTTTCACAACATGATCCAAGACTGTATCTTGATACACTTTGGCTGATGTTTTCACTCCTTTTTCACAAAAATGCAGTTTTGTGACTCCTTGATAAGACACGTCCCACCAAACCATCACTGACGCAGGATGATGACCACGTTGTACCTTCACGACCACTTGAGCAGCTTCTTTAGAACTGTGAGCGTACACTTTATCATTTTGATTATTGTAGTGTTCTTTAATCGTGAAAATTTTTTCATCCGTAAAGAGGATATTTCTGTGCCTTTCACCTGCGTATCGCGACAGAAGGCGTTTTGATCGATCCACTCTCTTTAATTGTAAAGATTGATTTAGGGCATGTCCTGTATATCGACGATAAGCACCGAGCTTCAGGTCTTGTTTTATAATACGCGACAGAGTCCTAGCGGGAATCTTCATTTCTCGCGATAAGATTTTTTGCTTCCTAATAGGGTTTCGACGAATTCTGGCTTTAACAGCATTAACAGCCTTTGTAGTTCTAACAGCACGCGGCCGCCCCGATCTTTTCTGGTCTTCGACAGACGAAGTGTTGTTGTATCTGTTGATTGTACGATATACGAACATACGGCTGATACCAAGCTTTTGAAGTGTCTGGAATATGACCGACGGTTCCATACCCACTTTGTGCAAGGCGATCACTGCAATCCTATTTTCTTTAACACCCCATTCCATATTGTAATTTGATAATGAACACGAAAAAGTATGTGAAATGGCGCGAAATCGAAAGAAGTTTTTAAAATAATATACGTGTTCCAAATTCAAAATAATTAAAAAGCTGAAAAAAAGAAAAGTTTTTATGTAACAGTATTTATGGCCAGACTAGGTATATAAAAAAACCTTTCTTGTATTTCATATTTTCTAAAGAACAATGCCCAACTGCCATACATCGTTTTATTTCATTTTCAACTTTAGCGTCTTAAAATAAAAATAAAAATCTAAAAATCGCTGCTTTAATTTCTGAGCTTGCAGTTTCTTAAAATTCAACATTTTCTTTAAGTTTGTCGTATGTCATTAGTTTCCAAAATTTGATCCTTGTTAGCAGCACTATCGAATGGTGTGCTGTAGGTAATAATAATACAGGTTGAGATTTTTTTTCCAAATCAAAGGGTTCGATTCCTGGCCAGGAATATTATTTTTTCAAAAATCTGTTACTAAGAATACATGTTTTAGTTTTCATTAAAATCGGCCCCGAGACTCCTTAGACCATTTTTCGCTATTCCTCATAGTTTAAAATTTGACATCCACGCACATTTGAAAAATTCACTCTGTATGTACCTACAGAAAAATAAACTCGAAGGAAACAGAAAAGGTGTTAGAAACAAACTGAATTTGATTGTAAATATTTTAGTTAAGTACCATCTCATTATACTCGTGCGAAGCCGGGCGGGTCGCTAGTTCAATATATTATGTTTTGCGCTTTGCGTGTAAAAGGTATTTCCGGTAATTTATAACCTAATACACCTGGTACATTATCAACCAGTTCCACTCAGAATAGTAAACTTTTGTATGATAATATCTTTTTTTTTGTAATATTTTTTTTAAAAGATGTGCTGAGGAGTTTCTTTAGGCTTTTCTTCTCCTCCATGACAAAGCACCTTCCGAAAAGCCAAAAAATGACGTGCATAAGTGTATCAATGATACATATATGAATAAAATATTTTGACTTTTTTTTTGACTCTTAATAGAATTATTCCTCCACCCCGGTAGAAGAATCAAAAAATTATAGTTTTTAGATTTCTGTAAAGTCATTACCATCTGGAAACAAGGAAAGCGCTCATAAAGAAGCAGCGGGTGGTAGTTGGGTAGGTGATCGCTGGTTCGAAAATTTCGCAGGGCACGAAAAGCCGTCGCTTCTTCTTGCTATGATGAAGCAGAGCTTCATCGGAGGCTTTCGGAACGGCACAAAAACACGGTTCTCCTTTTAATTGTACACTCTGACTTCTCACTTATATGGACCCGTGGTATTTATGCTGTTAATCTATTAATGGGTTGAAGACACCACCAATAAAATTCAAACTAGCTTTTCATTTGATTTATTTGTGTTCTGTAGAGTAGAACTGAAATGAAGTACGTAAAGCAGTGATAGCCTAGTGGTTAGAACATTGGTCTCCCGAACGCGGGGGCCCGAGTTCAAATCCTGGCACGCACCTCTAATTTTCAAATATTATGTGCGTATTATAAGTTAACTCTAATCTATAATCACTTGCTTCGGTGAAGGAAAACATCGTGAGGAAACCTGCACACCTGAGAGTTCTCCAATAAAGTTCTCAAAGGCGTGTGAAGTCTTAGAAGTCTACCAATCCGCACTTGGCCAGCGTGGTAGACTATGGCCTGTACCCTTCACATTGTGAGAGGAGACTCCGAGCCCAGCAGTGGGACAATTATGGGTCGTTGCTTTTAAAGTCGTCATTTACTGTAAAAAAAGGAATCAAGACAACGTAATAACATTCAATTATCCAGCCGGGCTCGCAAACAGATAACTTGAAGGGGGAACGCGAGGGGGAGGGGGTGGGTGGCGCGAATGATGGGTGATTTATTGATTTCACCTCGTCAGGTGGCGTTGCGCAGTGAGATCGTTTCAGCTGCCATACATACCTTATGGGTACATTATCAAGCATCTATTTCGCGTAGTTGTTGATGTAGTAGGGTTGTCAAATCGGAAATCACACATCTTTAACTTGATTATTTGGTTTGAAACCTGTCCTATACCTTTTTAAAATGATTGTGAGATCTTTAATTTTATACCCATATTGCATTATTCGATTTATTTTTTGATACTTCAATCAATGGCATCTCACAGCCACCATGTCTTTTTCTTAATTTCACTTGGGTTAACAAGAATCTAACGATATCTTAATTATATAAATCCGTTCAGCGGTTTGGAAGATACGAGGTAATAAAGAATATTACACACACACACACATACATACATACGTATACAAGATACTTGGGAAAAACATAACCCTTCCTTGGCAGTCGGGTAATAAGGAGTATGATAACTATGTGCAATAATATTGTATATTGATAAAAAATTATAATTATCATGGATACAGATAATTTAGTTTACATTAAGCCAATATCTGTACCTATAAAAATTATAATAGATTAAGCTCAATAAAACTTTAATTATGCAAACTGCCTTTCTGAGTTATTTTGTGTCAGTTTATATAGTAATAATAAATTGTCACTCGCTGTATTGCTTGACAACCCTAACTACAGTGTTTATTTCCCGCTTGTTTTGACAGCGCGGCGCGCATGACAGTAAAGTCTCATAGGGTTGCAATAACTATGAAAATTGTTAACAAAATTAAAAAAAATATTATTTGGCATTTCAGTAATTAATATCCTTCTAAAAATCGCATTGCTCTAATAGTAAATATAATAAGTAATATACAGTAATAATCGTATTGCAGTTTGTGCGTTGCAAATGAAAATAAAATTTAGATAGGGATAGGAGAATCTTTATTCAGATAGAAGTAAAATTTTATTTGTATATGTTTTAAATTCGCAAAATATAATTACATATTTGTAGCAACTTAATAATATAAACGCGTAGCTCGAGCGAGACTCGAGAGCGGGTTTAGCCGGACGATGAGATCGGACTTAGGCGGCCTCATCGGACGACGCGACGTCTGTAGTACTCTCAGGGTCATCCCGAGGATCACCCATGTCTTGGTCAGTTGACACAGGCTTGCTGTCTTCCGCCTTCTTCTCTTCTTCTTTGCGTTTGGCGCCAAAGCCCTGTCCCTTGAACCAGTGTTGCTGCACGCTCCCCTTAACGACATACGGAGCAAACTTCATGGGGAACTCCGTTTGCAAGTTGGCCGTGTTCACTTGAACGACGGTTCCCGGCTTCATCTGCATCAGTCCCTCAATGTTAATAGGGATAACGCGAGTCTGCTTCTGAGTCGCTCCTGGCTTCCGAACAGAGAGCAGGCCGTCGGCCGACAGCTGAGCTCCTAGTTCCTCTGTGTAGCCACCTTCAGGGACCTTGTAGGATCGGGTGACCTGCTCGAACGTCGTTTTCCCGATCTCACTCCTCGTCTCGACGGTCAGCTTTTCTCCGCCTAACTTTATCGAGATACCCTCCGGCGACCACTGGTTTATGTTGACGACCAGGTGGCCCTTGCTCGTGTCGTTTTTATTGGACTGGATGAGCTCTTTGATATCGATGACATGACGCGGGAGGGGTCTCTTGGCCGGGGTGTCGGCGGTGACTTGGTACGGGTAAGTCTTGCGTGCGGGGGGCATTGTGGACAGGGACACTAGTTGCACTTCCGAGGGGTTTCGACGGAATGCAGCGTACGGCGCATTCGCCGCGCGCCGCGCCCCCGGCCGGGCGCCGCGCCGGGGTGCCCGCCAGCCTCCCAGACGCCCTACGCTATATCCTAGCTAGTCGATCGATCGAGCCCTATATTTAGATACGGAGTGCAGGGCTTTGATATTTGACGAGGTTACTATCAAATTGTTTTATAATACGCAGCGCTGATGAATATTCAATGTTTACGTTTAAATCTTACGGTTTTCAAGCAATTTCAGAGCTTTACCGCCTTTGCGAGACGTAAGATTACTTTACTGTTTCAGTGGAATAGACACAAGTTTTAAAGTTTTATTTAAATTTCGGGAGTAAATAGACACTCTAATTTGTTGTATTTTATGACTGCATAATAGATTTATGTCTTCGTACTTATCATTAAAATATGAGCAGATAAAGAGGAGAATTGTGACTTTAGAATAATGATTTAAATTTTAATACAGTTCATCGTAGAGAGAGATTATCGTCGAAATGCCTCCTTTCAAAATTTGTTCTTGAATTTGTACCGGCTTATGCATATATACATTACTAGCAGTTGCCCGCAGCTTCGCACGCGGAAATTATGCTTATCATATTTGTAATTTTATACCCCACACAGAAGAAAATTTAATAACAGGTTAATTTATATTGAATTTAGGAATTTATAAAGTAAAAGAGCGGGTTTTGAAAAATAAACAATATTCACATTAATTTGTTTTTTCTTTTTCATGAAAAATTTTGAAAAATTCGAAAACATGTATTTCATCAATTATAGGAGAAACGTTTGTTGCAAATTTAAAACAAATTGTTGTTATCTTAAAAATAATCCATACAAAGTTTCATGTTGTTTCCGGGAAAATCTTTAAATTTTTCTGGATGAAAAGTTTTCTAAAACATGACCAAAAGTATAAGAAACATCGAGCACATATAAGAAACAACTCAACTAATTTAAGTCGAAATCAGTTCAAGGGTTTTGATGTTATCCAGATTCCAGACAGACAAACAGCAGACAATAATTTTAAAAACAAATTTTTGGTGCTCTAACACGTTATTGAAGTGTTATTTATTGATTATAAATTTCAATATGAATCCTCTCCCTCTTTCTCTCTTCCTCTTCCACTCCCAGTCCCTCTCCAGCTTCCTGTCCCTCTCTCTCTCCCGCATTCGATCCCTCGCCCGATTCCTGTCCCGCTTCCTCTCCCTCTCCAGTTCTCTGCCCCTCTCCCTCTAACGCTCCCGGTCCCTCTCCCACTTCCTGTCCCTCTCCCGCTCCCTGTCCCTCTCCCTCTCCCGCTCCCTGTCCCTCTCCCTCTCCCGCTCCCGGTCTCTCTCCAGCTCCAGGGACAACCCTCTCCCCTCCCATCCGTAAAGTCCCCTATGCAAAATTTTTCTTTCTCACTATAAGCTTGCATATTCATTTTCATAATGACAAAGTTCCTGAAAAACTTGCAACCCCTTTATTTACCTCTTAGGGGATGAAATTCCAAAAAAACCTGTTACAATTTTTTTTTCTTAATTATAAGCTTACAATATATCAAGTATTACTTCAGTGATAAAAATGACGAAGTTTCTTAAATATTTACATCCCCTTAGTTTTGCCCCATAGGGGATGAATTTCGAGAAAACCATGACTGTTATTTTTTGTGTCTAACTAAAGCTTATATACAAATTTTCACCCTTCTTATTTCAAAACTGACGAAGTTGCCATACTAAATTGCACACTCTTATTTAACTTTTTAGGGGTTGATTTTCCAAAAAAACAAATAACTTTTAAATTTTGTTTCTAATCATGAGCTAATATGTAAATTTTTATGTTTTTAACTTCAAAAATGACGAAATTGCATACTATGTTACATCGCCTAAATTAACCCTTTAAGGGATGATTTTCCAAAAAAAAAGTGTTAAAGTTAACTTTTGTTTATTAATTTTCATAATTATACCTCGAAAACTGGCGAAGCTGATTTGTATGTAGTTGACTACCAACACCTATTTTTAGGGGATGAATTTCGAGAAAACCATGATACAATTATTTTTTGTGTCTAACTATAAGCTTAAATACAAATTTTCACCCTTCTTACTTCAAAACTTACGAAATTCCCATACTAACTTGCGCAGCCTTAATTAACCCTTTAGGGGATGACTTTCCAACAAAACGTAATACTTCAAAATTTAGTTTCTATTTTTGAGCTAATATGTAAATTTTCATGTTTTTAACTTCAAAAATGACGAAGTTGCCTACTGACTGTTGTCCTCTAAATTAACTCTTTAAGGGATGATTTTCCAAAAAAATGTGTTAAACTTAATTTTTGTTTATTACTATAAACTTACATTAAAAAAATCATATTTATACCTCGAAAACTGGTGAGCTTGATTTGTATGTAATTGACTACCAACCCCTATTTTTAGGGGATGAATTTCAAGAAAACCGTGATACAGTTATTTTTTGTCTCTAACTATAAGCTTAAATACAAATTTTCACCCTTCTTACTTCAAAACTGACGAAGTTCCCATACTAACTTGTGCCGCCTTAATTAACCCTTTAGGGGATCATTTTCCAAAAAAACGTAATACTTCAAAATTTAGTTTCTAATTTTGAGCTAATATGTAAATTTTCATGTTTTTAATTTCAAAAATGACGAAGTTGAGTACTGACTGTTGTCCTCTAAATTAACCCTTTAAGGGATGATTTTCCAAAAAAATGTACTAAATTTAATTTTTGTTTATTACTATAAACTTATTTAAAAAAATTCATACTTATAACTCTAAAACTGACGAAGTTGGTTTGTATGAAAATGACTTCGGACCCCTATTTTTGCTAGTTAGGGGATGAATTTCCAAAAATCCGTTCTTAGCTGACGTCTCCTTAGCATAATCTATCTCCCTGCCAAATTTCATCATAATCAGTACGGTAGTTTCTGAGATTTTTTGTTTAATCAGTGGTGTGTCTCTTTTCAATTTTATATATATAGATGTATAAACACCATACCTACTTGTTGCTATGGTAGCTGGAAGCGTCCTATGTATATTTTTAATTGACTTCAAAAAAAAGAAGGAGGTTCTCGATTCGACTGTATTTTGTTACCTCAGAACTTTCGAGTGGGTGAACCGATTTTGATGATTCTTTTTTTAATCGAACTCTGGTGCTTCTCATGTGGTTTCACTTTTTGAGCGAGATCTAACAATGGCCTCCATGAGAAAACCATATAAGTCTTAAATTAGCGTTAAGTACGCGCGCAACAAATGACGAATTACTCAATACCGCGCCAATCGATTTCGATGATTCTTTTTTTTATTGATATTGGAAAGGATGTAAGTACTTCATTTGAAGTCGTTTTTTTTTTTTTGTTAAAATTTTATTTTAAAAAGGTTTACCTGCTAGAACGTCGTTCTTAACTTAATGTCATCATTTCTATTCGTGTATTATTTATTATATTATTTATTTATATTAATATATTTTATATGTATCTGTTTATATGTATTTCTCTGACGCTGCGGTGGAAAAAATCATTTCACGATCTATTCTAGGAGGGTGGGATCATAAAGTTTATTAATCTATAGTAATATTATAAAGAGGAAAGATTTGATTGTTTGTTTGCATTGAATAGGCTCCGAAACTACCGAACCGATTTGAAACATTATTTCACTGTTGGGAAGCTACACTATCCCTGGGTGATATAGGCAATATAATTATTTTTTTTACTATTTTTCCCGAAGTGAAGCGAGGGCGATTTCCTAGTTAAAAATAAATATTAATTTTGCTTCTAAGACATCCTTGCCCTGCAGTGGTCCGATAATCCGTGGACGCCGAACACTGGAGATGATAGGTTATTTACACAAATATTGATAAGAAACCGCCCAGGGAATTACCAGCAGTTATGACCTCATGAATCTCGTGATGCATTTATCTTTTACGTGTTTTTACGAATGAAAAATTAATATATAATACCTGCCCCAGAATATGAGTTAAATAAATAAATTGGTGCGTGATATAAAACATTGTAGTTAGGTATATGGAGTAACAAAATACAGAATATGTAGTTGTGTATGGTGTATGGAGAAAATATTTTGTCATCTTCAAGAGACAGCTGTGTTCTTTATTTGAAGCTGGCGGCGTTCATCTATATCTATACTAATTATAAAGAGGAAAGATTTGATTGTTTGCATTGAATAGGCTCCGAAACTACTGAACTGATTTGAAAAATTCTTACACTGTTAGAAAGCTACACTATCCTCGAGTAACATAAGCTATATTACATTTTCAAAAAATTAGGGATCCTTAATAAAACTCCAATAATGTAACCCAAGGTGTAAAAAATAAAGAAAACCGAAGCAAAGCGAGGGCGGCTACTCGTAGTCAATATTTGCTCATCAACAGTTGGTTGTTAAGATGTCATGAATAATTATTCCAACCCATTTGGTATTGTCATAGACCAAAGGTTAGGTACCTTTAGGCTATAGAGCCTATAGGTACCTTTGTTAAGGAAAAGGTCTTAGGTTCGATTTCCAACTTTGGTTTTACTTACGTATCTACTATTTCTAGAGTCTTTAACATAATTATCTTCCATAGAATCTAAGTTGCATTTAGTAAAGTAAGTATGCGAATTTTTAAATATTTTTAATTACCTACCCAATTAAAGTCAAAGTCAAGTTAAATTTTGTCAGAGAAAGAAACGCATTTAACGACTATTTGTTAATATATTTTTTATTTTATTTTTTATTTATGCAGACAATTTTATTGTAAACATTACAGATCTTAAAAAATCCAATGCGTTTACAATGTCTCCACATATCGCTTGACAGTTCTGCGAAAAACAGCAGGCGTTAAAAAGAATATATCTAAAGCAGGATCCCATGCTAGTACACCATTAAGCAGAGTCAATGCTCGAATAAGCGGTGGCTCTCTCATCAACATCAGTCTGCAATCCCGGACTGCGAAAAGAGTATGCCGACGAACGTGGCTATACTTTGGTATGTTAATATGTTTTATTGTTTAAAAATATATTTCGCCTAGAAAAAGAATGAGAAGTCCACAACCTAGACCGGAATTTTAGACCAAATTAATCGTTTTGGAGCTACGACACCACAGGCATAGCGGTCAGCGATGCGGTGTCTATTCAGCATGGGAAGTTTCCTATTATTGTTTATTTAAAAGGCAGTTCATTGTTATGTTTCCAAGTGTTTTCTTTGTGACTGTAATCTGTTAATTCTACGAATATTGAATGTAATGAGGAGAGTAGGTACATTACTGAGTCATGTATTCCAAGTGTCCACATTACAACAGATGTACGGACCACATGCTGTTCGATATAACTAGACTCGTCAAACAATAAATGCAGGATGTCACAGAAACCCACTAAAATGAATTTCTTAAGGAATTTTCATATGGAATTAATGTGTATCTATATTAAGACATCTGCTGCTCTCAATGAACTAATATATGTACTAAATTCTGACTAAATTCGTTTACTGGTTGCTCTCTTTATTTTTACGTTTATACTTATTAGATAGAAATCTAAAACTAAATATTTTATTTTGTATCCAGCATTTTATTAGAAGTGCCTGGGCTTCTAGAAAGGCTACCACGATTTGTACCGGAATAATACTTACCCATACTTATGGTACCCTCGTGGTTTCAAAAAGAGGAAAACTCATCAAGCTATCTTTAAAGTGACCAGTAGCTAAGGAGATACTCAAAATATTTACTCATTAAAATTTACCTACTGTCTACTCGTATAATAACTACATATACAAATATGAGATAATCAGGGGTAAAAATAAAACGCTAATAGTTTTATTTCCTTATCGTTAACTAGAAGTCGCTGAGACAAATATGGTAAACAAGTATTCAAATCTCATTAAACAAAAATCATTGTAAGTAGACAACTTTATCTTCCGTGACTTAAGAGCCACTATGGCCAATCAATTTAAACACCCTTACGATTTGAACGATAAATTATGCGTCATTTCATTAGTTTTAAGTTAACACGTTCTGAGAACCCATCGGCCAACCGACCGAGAATATTGTTTGCACAGTCCAGAACGTACTGATACCGCGATAAACTGTGACCCGCTATCCGCATATAAATAGAATCGAGCCTCTCCGCGCTGCAGTGAATTATATGCTCCCCGCGAACATGATAGCTCTAGTGCTCCTCGGCTTCCTGGCCTGCGCCAGCGCCGCGCCACACTACCACCACCACGGACCATCGCCACCCTTCCACGACGACTTCCTCCATCAGAGATTCTTCCAGGACGACATTTTCGACACCCGAAGCTTCTGGGATGAGCTGAGAAGAGAACTGCTCAGCTTGGACTCCGTTGTCGATGATTTTGTCAAGCACTTCCCTAGCAGCGTCTCCAGCGAAGCGGTCGAAGGTAACGTGTACAAGATCACGATTCCTCTGCCTGGCTTCGATGAGAAGGACATTGTGGTGAAAGCGAAGAAGGGACTTGTTATGATCCAAGCCGTACATAAGTATGACACGGGCGCGGAGAAGACATACATGGATATGCGCAGTCTCCCGGAGTGCGTTAATGAGACCGGAAAGTGGACGTACGAGAATGACATTTTGAAGGTCGAATTCCCAGTGAATGGAAAAGATGAGACTGACACGGACGTCACCACGGAACAGTCCTTACATAGTCGGGAAGAAATGGAACCAGATAACGAAGAAACCAGTCAAAATGCCGACACCGGTTTGGAGAGAGGTGACAATGTTGAGACGGAAATATTGAGTAATGTAGTACCAGGGGGCAGCAGTAGTAATGCTGTAGAAGCCACTACCTATGCTGTAGATCTAAAAGATGAAGTTGAGTTTGTACCAGTTCGCCAAGTGAAGTAAATTGACTTTGATAATTAGGGACTGAAAGATTCGTCGTTAGGTGTAATTAGTGATAACGAATTGTTTTTATTCTATTAGGTGTTTAGCGTGCTTGTTTACAAGACCTTAGGTATTGTTTACTAAAGAACAATAAAATAAATGTTTTACTTGCGGCTATATGTTTAATTTTTTTTATCTAAATTATGTCCGTAAAATTGTTATGCTGTGCATTAAATAATTGAAAATGAAAGTTGAATTACATTTGTTTCTTTGTTTGTTACTAAAGAAGTACATAGGAGCGCGTGATGGCGTGTGCCGATCTTTGATTGACACAGAAGCCCCAATGTACCTAACCAAAATGTATAGCAATATAGTAGTAAATAATAATAACAATAATAAGTAATAAAAAATTATTAATCATAGACTCATAACTATTTAAATGTCTTGAGAATTAATTTAGAGTGCCCTATTCGCCAGTAATATAATTGGCACCTGGAAATGCCAATACCTGTTTTTTCACGGTTCAATGTAGAATCTGTATATTCCCGCATGTTTTTTCTTTCTTTTATTTCTAGCCGGCAATGCGTCATGGATACTTTTGATGACTGTTGGAGTCCACGAGTGACGATAACCGCCTCCATCGTCGACTCGCCTCATGGTTTGTCGGCTATTTACGAGATCTAAGTATGTACAGAGTGTATCAAAAGTAGTACGACAAACTAAAACTGGGGATAGGTTGGGGGTTGACCTACCTGACAGTTTATAAAACACCTTGTATATAAAATACAAAAAATGTTTATAATGATGTTTTCTTCTTTCTTGACTTTGAAACCATCCAACTAATGTGCTCCAAAATATAATATTATGTTTTTATTTGGAAGGCTTAAACCACTTAGACCACTAAAACAATGCATTAGGCACATTCGGTCCATTCATGAAGTCGATTTTCGACTTTTCCTATACAAAATATTTCCCCAATTGAAAATTTCTTTATTTTAGCATAGCTTTAAATAAAACCACAAGTTTCTTCATTTTCAATGTGTTCTATTCACAAATGAACGACTAAAACGTTATAACGAATGCACTTTAGCAATTGCCTTATCATCCAGAAATGACACTGATACCTACTTAATTTTATTGGAAAATAGACTTTAATGGAGCCATTTACTGTATAGTCATGGCTGTGTTGTGTAATCTATATGCGTTTACGAGTAAGTATATAACGTCTGCCTGCATACTGCGGAAATAAAATTTTATCTAGATTCACGACAAGATTCATCTCATTACTGTTTTACACACTGCTACAGCGTAACTCTTTATTTACTTACTATAATATTATCAACGTATATGGATACTTAAGTATATTAACAAAAACATAGGCACCTTAGCAAAAGTTTTTTTATGGACCTAGACAAAGCAGACTAGCCACGTGACTTAAGTGGTCACCGGCACCCATTGACATTAGTGACATGAAGAAAGAAGAAATTATCGAAATAATATGGCATTTTAACCATAACGAACATAATTATAGTAGGGCAAGAAGTGATGCAAAAAATAAATAATGTGACAGTAACGCTGTTTTTAGATAAATAGAAATACCCAATAGAAACCATTTTGCCAACCCATACCTATGAATCTAGCTATTTATTGTTTGTCACCGGGGATTGTAACCGTCTATGAAAATGCTTGTAAATATTTTTATCGTTAATATTTGAGGTTTTTATCTAATTTTTTTGTCGAAGTGCTAGAAGAGTGATTTTACAGGGCGTATCGCCATCTATCGTACCAGTACTGAACTTTTTAGAAAGGTAAACACGAAAACATTTGTATCAGTGTCTCAGCATATGCATAGATGACGCCGTTCATGTATAAAACGCAACTCATCGAGTTTTGGGATGGGAATTTATTACTTGTTTTAATGGTTTTAAGGTACGTCCGTCGAATATATCGGAAGCGGAACAAGAATTGTTTGGCCGCATAATCGAAAATCGAGCAAACTAGGGGTAGTTGCTAGCCAGTTTCCATCCTTTTGGCTAGTCAGGCTCTTAGGAAACGAAATTTATGGCTAATTAAATAAATAACTATTAAGTAAAATGCTTGGTGTAATAAAATGCTTTTAATTTTTTTAGAATTAGTGTTAGACTGCGATTCTTGTCAATCATTGATGTTGATTTAGTGAATGGATTTTCTAAATATTCTTGTTTCCAAATTATCCATCATAAGGTTCATCATCATATTGTCCTCATAAAATGAGGAAGGTTAGGTACTTAACAACTGAGGAGTGACTAATCAAAAACCAATAATTCCAGTTTCTAAAAAAATACTTTTTTCTGATCGTGATAAAAATATTGAAATTTATTAAATACTTCATTCAAAAATCTAATTCGGATCAAAAGCCAATAATTTCATCTAAATTACTGTATAATAGATAATGAAACGTTTTTTGCTTTTTCTCTAAAATTACTAAGAATGGAAATATTGGTTTTTGATTAGTCACTCCTCAATTATAATCCTACACATTTACTACACACTTATTTAATTTAAATATATCGCACCTTTAAAAATAAACCGAAATAATTACAAAATTACGATTGTTGGGAAATCGCGTTTAAAGTTTTGCAAATATGATGCAATTTACATTTTTCCAAATTAAAATAAAGATGGAGACGATACAGTAATACTACTAAAATTTAAGTATTACCAATAGAATAGCCTTTCAAATGATATATATAAATCATTACTATTGCTTATTAATAAAAAAATACAAGGCTTTAAAAAACATAATAGCGACATAATTCGTTTTATGATTAAAATACAAGTAAGCGTTTAAAATGATATGAAGAAAAATATTCAATAGTGCAGTTTATTACTAAAAAATATCCGAAAAACTTTATACATTAAGACATAATGCTCTATTCACTTAATAAAACTATAACATTTTAGTGTTATACCTTAAAGCGACTGTTTAATATGAAAGGAATGAGCGTCTTTTCAAAATAATATACCTATTATCATTGAAATAGAAATAAAATTTTAAATCACAACAATTAAAATAATCAAAAATGCAGTAAAACAAAACTCAAAAACGAACTCTTGCTTATAATTAATCAGTCATGTGAATACTTTCAGTATAAATCAACTTATACAAACTAAAAAATATCAAGGTATTTTCAATTAATGTTTTTCATTGGTATGAATGAAATCAAATCAAATAAATAAATAATCAAAGTGAGCGCCAATAAAAAGTAGGTTAGTATTATTACTACTTACTAGCATAATAAGTATAAGCATATTAGTATAATGTATTATTACCATTATTATTTCTCCATGGGGTTCACTTGGATAGCTACCACCCTTGAGCATGAGTCAACCGACAAACTTAACGACTTCTCGTGTTCCAGCTGGGGTCTTGAGAGCCGTTCTTTCGTCTTTTTCTTCTCTCTTTCTTAGCTGGCAACGCATCAGTGTTGCCTTCGGTGTTGCCGATGTTCATGGGCGACGATAGCCACTTACCATCAGGTGAATCGTCAGCTCCTTTGCCGGGTACTTCCATAAAAATATATAACCTACTACAACATCTTTAACACGGAATATAATATTAGTTTCTTTAGTCTCAAAAAGGATCTATGTGACTATGAAAACTCTAACTGTGAATAAAAGTTGCTAATAGAAGATAAATATCGTGTGTATTTAAAAGTAAAAGAACTAAGTAGGGAAGAAATAGAATTAAGGCAGATAAAATTAATAAAGTCGTAATTTACGATTTGGAAGCTGTTTTGCAACGTCCCAAAGGGGAAACGTCGACTTACATGACTATTACTTATATGTCATATTAATTTTCTTCTGTGCCATAAGTCGAAATTAAATAGTTATAATCTGACGCTGACAGAACTTAAAAATAAAGATAATAAAAATGCATAATATGATAACGTTTACTGCTATTCTTGGACAGAGGTGGTTAATTACCGGTTTCTTTACCATTTGTTTGCAGAAAAAAAAAATCTATTGCCAATAACATTTATTACTTTTACAGTGTGTTAGTTTACATAAATATAAAACAATTTAAACTTGTGAACTTTACTCCCGTCCACAAACAAAGGGAAAGGGAGTGGCTGAAAAACAGCGCTGCATAAGACCACTGTCCTATGTCAGTGAGCTGAGCCACTTTCTTTTGCCCACAAACCTTTTTGTTGTAACTGGTGTAAATTTTTCTTTCACTTATTGTAACGTTTGATCTGTGTGTGGCAATAAATAATAATAATAATTATTATTGAAGTGAAACTTCTTTAGAACCGTTAGTGATTTGAAACCGGATGCAACGGAAAAACGACAGGTAAGATAATATAACCGCTAATTTCGTATTTCAATTTAAGTTGTCCGTAGCCCAATGGTCAGGACGTAGACACACAATGCTGATGCCATGATGATGCGCAGGTTCGCGTCTCAGAATACTTCTTTTTTTTTAGTTTTATTTTTTTTTAGTTTTATTTTTTTTAGTTTTATTTTTTACTGTTTTTAAATACTTTCAAATGCTCTTTTAAATATTTTCAAAGAATTTATCAACAAAAAATAAGAATTTCATTCTTTCATTCTGTAGATCGACCAGCCGATTATACAGACAGTAAAAATGCTAAGTTGTATTCATAGATGGCGTGAGGAGTAAGATAGAACATTCGTTTTATTGCTAGATAGATTTTAAAAAGTGCTAAGTTGTATTCATAGATGGCGCTTCGATTTATTGCTTTAAGATTCGATTAGAAATAGAATTATTTATAAAATACTGTAATATACATGTTTTATGTATAACGGAACATTGGTTACCAAGCACTCAAAATCTTGTCAGTATAGGTAATTATAAATTGTCAAGTGCATTCTGTAGAGAGACTGCAATTCATGGTGGATCACTAATATTAGTGCACAACAATATGTCTTGTAAAGATCGTAAAGACATTGTTAGTCTTTCTATTGAGCGCACTATTGAACTGGCCTGTGTGGAACTGGAGCGGTTTGTTATAGTTTGCGCGTATCGACCCCCCTCTGGTGATTTTACTATTTTTGAAGATACATTGGAGGATGTACTTAAACGGTTATGTGTTTCTAGAAAAGGATTAGTGATATGTGGCGACTTCAACGTAGACATTTTATCAGATAGTACTATGGCTACTAGGCTACTAAGTTTGTTTAAATGCTTTAATTTAAATCCATTATTCAATGAGCCAACCAGAATAACTGAAACTACAGCTACTTGTTTAGATAATATCTTTTGCAATTGTGAGATTTTAAATAAAGAGATATTCAGTAAGTTGAAGTCAGACCACTGCGTACAAAAAATTTCGTTGTATAATTCAATCACTAAGAAAAAACAAATAATAAAATGTAGACCAATAACTAAAAATAAGATTTCAACTTTTAAAGAAAAAATCCACTCGGAAATGCAAACGCAGTTAACATTACAACAAAGAGATCCAATAAAACTATATAACACATTGTCTAATAACATAAATAACGAATTTAATAAAATATTCAAGTTTAAGTATGTAGATCTAGCTAAAAATAGTAAATTTAGTGATTGGGCTACTGTAGGTATTTATAAAAGTAGGAACAGGATGTATGACCTTTACGCCGAGAAACAATACAATTTTTCTCCAACTTTCCAGGAGCACGTGAGAAATTATTCTAAAATATTTAAAATTGTTTGTATTCAGGCGAAATCAATGTACATAAAGAACAAAATTATTAATTCGGATAACAAGATAAAAACCACTTGGAATATAATTAACAGTGAGAACGGTAACGCAAAGTCCTGTGATTTCAATTACGAATTATTGATTAATAATAATATAATCAGTGCTGATAAAGACGTGGCAAGCGAATTTGAAAATCACTTCCGTAATATTCCTATAACATTAACCAGTTCACTAGCTTCTTCACCGACGGAAGCACTTTCTATATTAAAAAATCATATTAATGAATGTAATATTTTATTTGAATTTCAACATATAACCGCTAGAGACTTAATTAAGGCCTTTCAGTCTCTGAAGGTAAAGAATACGGGTGATTTGTGGGGCATCTCGGTGAAAATAATACAGCATATTATAGGTATTATAGCTCCATATTTGGTCGTAGTTTTTAATAAATGTATAGATCTAGGTATCTTTCCAGATCTTATGAAATGCAGCAAAATCATTCCACTTTTTAAAACAGGTGAAAAAACTGGTCTTAATAACTATAGACCAGTTTCTGTTTTACCAACCCTTAGTAAAATTTTCGAAAAGATAATATTGAATCAAATGCTAACCCATTTCAACAATAATAAATTATTACATCCTGAGCAATACGGTTTCACTAAAGGCCGTAGTACAACCGATGCCGGGGCTAGGCTATTAAAGCACATATTTGAAGCATGGGAGGCGTCACATAATGCCATAGGAGTATTTTGTGACTTATCTAAGGCATTTGATTGTGTTGAGCACGAAACATTGCTGTTTAAACTTGGCCACTATGGTATAAAAAACAAGGCCCTTAGCTTGATCGCGTCTTATTTGAGTAATAGAATACAAAAAGTCAGCATAAACGATATTAAGTCATCGGGGTCACCGGCTGTGATGGGTGTACTGCAGGGCTCGATCTTGGGTCCGTTTCTTTTTCTGGTATACATTAACGATTTACCACATTATGTAAAGAACCAAGCGGATATTGTACTATTTGCTGATGATACATCACTAATATTTAAGTGTGAAAGGAATAAAGTAAATTTCGACGACGTAAATAGTGCTCTTTCGCATGTATCGCGTTGGTTCACTATCAATAATTTACTATTAAATGCAAAAAAAACGAAATGTATAGAGTTTGTGCTACCTAATGTTAAAAAAGTCAGCAAATCTCTTAAACTAAATAACGAAACATTGCATATGGAGGAATCGACGGTCTTTTTAGGGGTGACCTTAGATAGTAAACTTCAATGGGGCCCACATATAACAAATCTCGCGACAAAACTCGGTAGGGCTGCTTTTGCTGTTAGGAAAATAAGGCAGTATACAGACGTCGAAACTGGTAGGATAGTCTATTTTGCTTATTTCCACAGTGTTATGTCTTATGCCATCTTGCTGTGGGGCAAAGCAGCCAATATAAAACAAATTTTCATACTCCAGAAACGGGCAGTTAGGGCTATTTATAAACTTAGGTCTCGGGAATCTTTGCGTGAAAAGTTCAAGGAAATAGGTATACTTACAGTAGCTTCCCAGTATATCTTTAACAATGTAGTTTTTATACGGAAGAATATAAACGCGTATAAACAAAATTTTGATATTAATAATCGCCATACGAAAAGAATGCATCAATTAGTTACGCCTTCGTTCCGCCTAAGTAAAGTGCAGCGATCTTTCATAGGGCTTGGTATACATTTTTATAATAAAATCCCAAAATTAATACGTGACTTGCCAATAGAAACTTTCAAAAAACGTGTAAAGACACAATTGTTAGGTAAGGGATATTATAGTGTAGACGAGTATTTAAATGACAAAGACGCATGGAAATGACCAGCTCTGCAACCAGTTCCGCTCAGAATAGTAAATACTTTTGTATTATTATCTTTTTTTTGTAATATTTTTTAAAAGATGTGCTGAGGAGTTTCTTTAGGCTTTTCTTCTCCTCCACGATAAAGCACCTTCCGAAAAGCCAAAAAATGACGTGCATAAGTGTATCAGTGATACCTATATGAATAAAATATTTTGACTTTGACTTTGATTTATTGCTTTTTCATATCATTATCTTGAAACCAAAATTTTGAAAAGTTTCACTTCTACCACGTGTGAATTGCACACATTTTCTTTTTTATTATATAAAAAGCTTATTCGAAGTGGTCTCCATTAGCTGCAATACAGTCCTTTAAACGTTGAGGCCAGTTATCAATAGAAGCACACACTCTTTACATTCTTCACTGCCAATCGTACGGATTGTTTTAGGGACTCCAAATGTACATCAAATGTACATCATGGCGTTTAGAGCAAACCGTACTAACTAAAACTGACCATAAATCATAATCCAGCGGATTAAGATCAGGACTAGACGACTTCCAGTCTTCAGCTCTGATGAAGCCCAAAACGTACGTTTCCAACCAAAACTGCATAGACCGAGCTTTATGACCCGGCGCAGTCTTGCTGGAAGGACCATTCTTGTTTATTGAACATGGTGTTGTTAAGGGGCTTCACTACCTTATCAAGAATGGTATCTTGACACACTTGTGCCGATGTTTTGATACCTTTTTCACACAAGTATGGCTTAGTCACTTCTTTATAGCTAATATCCCACCATACCATCACTGAAGTCGGATAGTGCCCACGTTGCACTCTGTCAACTAATTGGGAAGCTTCCTTAGAGCTTTGGGCATAAATGCGGTCATTTTGTTTGTTAAAGTGTTGCTCAATTGTAAAAAATTTCTCATCCGTAAACAAAAAAAATCTTTGACCTCCCTTGGCATACCGCTTCAGTAGTTGTTTTGATTTTACCACCTATTCTTTTTTAAATTATCAGTTAAGAAATGACCAGTACGTTTCTATAGGCTGCAAGTCCTAAGTCATCTTTTTAAATACGCGACATGGATTTAGGTTCTATTTTCATCCCCCTAGATAAAATCTTTTGCTTTCGGACAGGATTTCTTCGAATTCTTTCCCTTACTGCTTTGACGACCTTTTTAGTACGAACACTAGGTATGAAACTCAGTTTTCTCCACATTAATTTGCTCCTAAAAAATTTAACACAAAGTTTACTAGCAAAGCAAAAAGCAAAGCAACAACCCATAACTGTTCCACTGCTGGGCTTGGAGTCTCCGCTCACAATGTTAGGGGTACAGGCCATAGTCTACCACGCTGGCCAAGTGCGGATTGGTAGACTTCACACACTTTTGAGAACTTTATGGAGAACTCTCCGGTGTGCAGGTTTCCTCACGATGTTTTCCTTCACCTAAGCAAGTGATAATTAACTAGGCTAACTACGCACATAGTGTTTGAAAATTAGAGGTGCGTGCCAGGATTTGAACCCGTGCCCCCGCGTTCGGGAGACCAACGTTCTAACCGCTAGGCTATCACTGCTAGCAAGTTTACTGGACGGTAAAATAAATATTGTAATTATAAATACCAAGTCCGCCTGTACAAAACTTACTTCTATATCGCATGGGTGGACATTTTCTATATTACCGGTATCCTGTTTTACGAATTCTGATAGACTGGCGAACTTTGTTCTTTCCTTATTTTAGGACACTTAAGGTTTTAAAATCAGGCCCAAAATTCGTTGACTTCTCCAGGACGACGACGCACAGTGGTTCGAATAGAACAAGCTAGCTAGACAAAATTATTTATTGGGTTTTTTTGCTTGGTACGGCTTTCTGATGATGTTTTATGACAGTTTAAGTGCAAAATATATACAGGGTGGTCCAAAAGTATGGAAACCACTGAATAACTCCTCAGGAATGCATTTTGGAGGAAAATGTTTTATACAAAAGTTGTACTAATTGTACTCGACTAACCGATGATGACCTTGAATTTGACCTTGACTGTGGTTTTGAAGGTCAAATCAAGGTCAACTTAATTTTTTCAAATGGTAACCCCTATTTTTTATTCCAGATTCGGAAAGGGCAGAAAATTTTACGCAAAAACCGACCTTAACCATGACCTTGAATGCTTAATCAAGGTCATTTTTCGAATTGAAAAGCCAATGTTCGAAGAATAATGCCAAACTTCTTAATTAAATTCACATCTAAAGCTGTAATATCTGCAACTTGTTCAAGATTCTCAAAAAACCGACGTTCGCCACAGTAGTTCCAATAGAAAAAGCTAGCTAGACAAAATTATTTATTGGGTTTGATTGCTTGGTATGGCTTTCTTATGATGGTTTATGACAATTTAAGTGCAAGATATATAAAAAAATGGAAGGTAGGATCACGGGTTCCAAGAAAACAAAAATTAATAATAAATATTTTGTATAATTGAGATACTTAAAAAATAACAATAGAAAAAGATTAACAACAGTCATAAAATACTTAACTAATGACTATTGCCATTTTTGTACTAAAATTGTTGATATTTTTGAAATTTTCATTTTAATTTCCCTCGCAGATTCATTCGTAATATTTCCAAAATAATTTTTCAGTAATAGAAAATCATATAGTCTATTATTACGGTTCTCTTTCGGATGTTTCTGCCATTCATCAAAAAACTCGATTTTCGAAACTGAGAATTCGTATTCTGAAAAACAGACGAAATAACAAAGTTGTACTCGACTGTGCAAGCTAAAATGGGCATCAATTGAAAGCTAACATATATGGCTATGACATATATAATTTCTAGCCCAGGTACATGAGGGTACAAGTACTTTCTGGTCCAATGAAAACAATAAACCGTCAAAAAACTACATATTTTTTTAAAATTGAGGTATTATAAAAAAACTGGGGTTAAGTATATTTATATATTAATTATAAATAAAAAGTACATACTTTTAACTTGAATATCCATCACTAATATTATTCAAAAAACTTAAAACTCACTGACATTAATGTGTTTCTGCCATTCATCAAAAAACTCGATTTTCGAAACTGAGAATTCGTATTCTGAAAAACTGACGAAATAACAAAGTTGTACTCGATTGTGCAAGCTAAAATGGGCGTCAATTGAAAGCTAACATAATATGGCTATGACATATATAATTTCTAGCCCAGGTACATGAGGGTACAAGTACTTTCTGGTCCAATGAAAACAATAAACCGTCAAAAAACTACATATTTTTTTAAAATTGAGGTATTATAAAAAAACTGGGGTTAAGTATATTTATATATTAATTATAAATAAAAAGTACATACCTTTAACTTGAAGATCCATCACTAATATTATTCAAAAAACTTAAAACTCACTGACATTAATGTTACTTCGGTAATCGCAAAAATGCAACTGATTTGTAATTTTTTCACCCTTTCTTTTTATACTGCCCTAATTACCTAATTAGTGGTTGACATTAGTGCAAAATAATTCTCGGATTTGTGTTAGTTGGGGTATTGGTTAGGGGCTCAGGTATACAATTCCGGGAAATTCAAAATGACTTTTGTCCAGCTAGCTTGTTCCATTCGAATCACTGTGCGACGTCATAACTTTTAAATACTGATAACTGGTTCAACCAAAAGTGAAATAACTTTTAAATGTGAAACTGAATTTAACCTATGAATAAACAATAAACTGCAATAACTCATAATTTTAACGTTGATTTTAAAAATATTTAATAGTAAACAGAACTATCATCTAATATTTGACTGAACATCGTAAAATTTTAATGATAAAACGTAACAAATATTAAAAGACCTTGCAAGATATCGTAATATTTAATCGTAAACCGAAACAAATCAAATTTTTACCAAATTAAATAGCCATAATTTAAAAAGTAAACGAGATAACTTAAAAAAGTTCATTTTACATTCAAAATAATAGAAATGCAAGCAATTACCTTTTTATAGTATAATGACGTAACACTAAATGGCACGTTTTGTGAATATTCATTGGCCCTTTCTGTCAAACAAAAAGAGACGGCAAGTCCTCTATCTCGCTTGTGGTTGTCCGAATCAAGCGAACGTTAGACTGTACGTACTCTTTACGGGGACTTAGTTCGTTTTTTGATTAAATCTCAAAAACCCCTGTTTTTTAATTATTTCGGTTTATTATTAAAGGTGCGATATTAAGGATATGCATGAGATAAATTCTCCAATAAGTTTGATATATTAGTTAGTTACAGCTAGTTTCAAAACTAATAATAATAAACGCTGAAATCTTATTACGAGGCTCCTCGTCTAGACTCTGTGATGTCACTAAGCGTAGCTTCTTATGTAAAAAAATTCGCTCAGGCACAACTTCTAGGTCACATAACTTTTTCAATTTTACAGATCAGATACATATTTTAAAGATTCTTTCACGGTTAAGTTTCATTTTCCAAAATTCTTATAATTAATCGAATAAAAATCTCAAATGTCTCCATTGCGTATTCGTTGAGAATTATTTAACTGTTCAAAGTGTTGCCTACAAGTTTGGAGTCGTAGATATTTTTTATCACTCAAATGAATTTCTAATATCAATCTTATTTGATCCATCTGTAGATCCGAAAACCAAGGCAACAGCTTCTTCAAAAGTTTTATTTAGCGGAGTGTGGCCACTACCCCAGCTAGGTTCTTTTGATTCATTTCCTTGTATTCCATCATTCTCGAGTTGAATTTCAAACGTACTTGGAGGAACTGTTATTAAAGTGTCATCAACATTGTGGCATTTCTCCGATTCGTTACTATTTAAGACAGCGTACGGTATTATAATTCTTAAGTTACCATTTTCAATCGTCCACGAAGCTTGTTCCGCGTTCATAACGTTTGGGAGCATCCTCAAAGCTTTGAGAGATATCACACCTGATTTTTCAACAGTAATGTAGATCACTCTATGCTTGATTTGTACAGCCACTTCATCAACTTGTACATTTTGCAGACTGTAGGTTAGTTCGTAGAAAATGCTTCCATAAGTTTCTTTCACGAATGTAAACGAGTTCTGAAGACAGTATCTTCGAATGACTGATTCTGCTTCGATGAGATTTTGTGCTAGTGCTTCAAAAGTATTCGCAGCTGGTGTGGGTGTTGCCTGTACCGTATTGGAGTCGGATGGAGCTGGTGCAGTAGTTCGGCTGGGTCCATGGTAATCATTATGCTGAGGTTTGTACTTGCGCGGTGAACTCGGTCGGCAGTATTTAGCCGTATTTTCTCGACATACTTTAGTTTCCTGAACTGAAGTTGATACTATACACGAAATAACCAATATAAAAAACCAACTATACATCTTGTCTTCTTACGGTATATGATACAGAATGATGAGGCATAACTTAGGATTTATTTTATTATAGATAACCTTAGATAGCTTCGACGTCTTCGTCGTTAATACGATAAACAATGATTTTCTCGTTAGGAATTTGTAAATTATCTCTTCAAAAACATAATTGTGAAATGAGAACCAAGTTCAAAAAAGAAATTGAGATCTAAATGGGTGACAAGTTCTGTGTAGAAAGTCCTAAACTTTAGTCACAAAAATGTGTTATTAAAGCTCTACATTTGACTTGGTTAGTTTTCATGTACCTATGTCGGCTATATTATATTTGTATAATCATTCATTCAATCATCTTTATTACTTTTCTAAATTTGGTTTCTTGGTAGCTCACTAATGAAAATTTTTGCAGTTGATACATTATTAAAAATGATAACCTGAGATATATTTCCATTATATTGCAAGTAGTTTTAGCCAATTGGGGCGGATTAGAATACAAACCCCAATCCCACGCCTGATGGGTGTCGTAAGAGACGACTATATCCGGCCCGCTGGTGATAGGGCTCCTCAAGGGATTATATTGGTAATATTGATTTTAATTGTTAATTCATGGGGTTCGCCTGGATAGCTATCACGGATCACCCTTGAGCATGAGTCAGCCGCTAAGTTTGAGTTTGTCTTTCTTTCTTTTTCTTCTCTCTTTCTTGGCCGGCAACGCATCAGTGATGCCTTTGGTGTTGCTGATGTCCATGGGCGACGATAGCCACTTACTATCAGGTGGATCGTCAGCTCGTTTGCGGGCTATTTCCATAAAAAAATAGTATGTAGTAGATTGGTAAAACAACTCAGGAAGCTATTATTATTAAAGATCATTTTCAAGTGAAAAATCGAAAGATGGTTCACTGCAGAAACGCGCAGGGTCATTGCAGCAAACATACTTCACATAATTTTTGAGTCTAAGTAATTTTACATAGCAAAATTATGCTTGTTATATTATGTACATAATGTACAAGTTATATTATGATTCAGAGTGCTCGATTATTATTAAAATTACGATATAGAATTACAATTTTTTTTTAATATTTTTTTCTTACTTGGAATATCCAATTTAATGAATTTGTATTGGTTATTATTATAATTTGATAATATTATATAATATATCGCTTCGCCCAACACCTGTCCAAATCCAGGGATCCGAAAACTTTCAACTTGAGCTGCAAAATCGTTTTGCGTGCCTAGAATCATGCACGACGGTGGACGAGTTTAACACCAGGATGGTAGCAACTGTCCACGAGGTAGGGTCGAAGTATTTCAAGACCCACTCCAGTGGTAGATCTCAAGTTCTCTCAGAACAAACTCTCGGTCTTATGAGGGATCGACGAGAACTATGCGTGCAATCTCCAACCTCTATGGCGGAATACCGACGGCTCAATGAACAGATCTCCAAGGGCAGGCGACGCGATTTGCGCAAACACAACGCAAATCGTGTAAAAAACACAATAGAGCGAAACCAGGGCTCCAAAGTGTTCGCCAGAGATCTGTCTATTGGGCAAAGTCAGCTTACGAGGTTGAAGACCGAGTCCGGCACCATAGTTACGTCGAAACCTGAAGTTCTGAGAGAAACTGAGAGATACTACGGACGGTTGTATACCTCCTCTCAAGCTCCACCTCCCAGTGAGGAGAGCGACAAGAGAGCTAAATTAACCCGGCACTACACAGAGGATATCCCGGACGTCAGCCTGTATGAGATCAGAGAGGCCCTCAAACAGCTTAAAAACAACAAGGCACCGGGAGATGACGGTATCACCGCCGAGCTGCTAAGAGCTGGGGGGAAACCCCTCCTAGTGGCGCTCCAAAAACTGTTTGATACCGTCATCCATACTGGAACTACCCCGGAAGCGTGGAGCAGAAGTGTGGTGACTCTGTTTTTCAAAAAGGGCGATAAAGCCCTTTTGAAGAACTACAGGCCAATCGCACTTCTGAGCCACGTTTATAAGCTGTTTTCGAGGGTGCTCACAAATCGCATTGCACGCAGGCTTGACGACTTCCAGCCTCCCGAACAAGCAGGATTCCGGAAAGGCTACAGCACCATGGACCACATACACACACTGCGGCAGATTATACAGAAGACCGAGGAGTATAATCTGCCGTTATGTGTCGCCTATGTGGACTATGAGAAAGCCTTTGATTCTATCGAGACCTGGGCAGTACTAAATTCTCTTCAGCGGTGCCGGATCGACTACCGGTATATCGAGGTGTTGAAGTATTTGTACTCATCAGCCACCATGTCCGTCAAAGTACACGACACAGCCACGAACCCCATCCAATTGCAGAGAGGTGTCAGGCAAGGGGACGTTATATCCCCAAAACTGTTCACCGCTGCATTGGAAGATGTGTTCAAGCTGATGGAGTGGAAACGACGTGGCATTAACATCAATGGCGAATACATCACACACCTGCGATATGCCGATGATATAGTCATCCTGGCAGGATCCCTGGAGGAACTAGGTACAATGCTCGGGGACTTGAACAGCGCCTCACAACGGGTGGGTCTTAAGATGAACATGGACAAGACGAAAATCATGTCGAATGTCCATGTCACACCCGTACCGGTTGTTGTTGACGGCGCTGCTCTCGAAGTTGTAGACGAATACAATTACCTGGGACAAGTGATCCAGATGGGTAAGTCCAACTTCGAGAAAGAAGTCACTCGTAGAATCCAACTCGGATGGGCTGCGTTCGGGAAACTGCGTCATATCTTGTCGTCCAAAACACTACCTCAGTGCCTGAAGTCGAAGGTGTTCGAGCAGTGTGTGTTGCCAGTGATGACATACGGATCCGAGACGTGGTGCTTCACTATTGGCCTAATCCACAAGCTCAGGGTAGCACAGCGGGCTATGGAGAGGGCTATGCTCGGTATTTCTCTACGTGATCGTATCAGAAACGAGGAGATCCGTAGACGAACAAGGGTGACCGACATAGCTCAAAGAATTAGCCGGCTGAAGTGGCAATGGGCTGGCCACATAGTGCGAAGGACCGATAACCGTTGGGGAAGAAAGGTCCTCGAATGGCGCCCGCGTCTCGGAAAGCGAAGTACAGGACGCCCCCCGACAAGATGGACCGACGACCTGAAGAAGACAGCGGGCATCCGCTGGATTCAGAACGCTCAGGACCGGTCAGAGTGGCGCAAGTTAGGGGAGGCCTATGTCCAGCAGTGGACCTCCAAGGGCTGATGGATGGATGGATGGATGGATATAATAGAATTTTATACATTGAAAAGAATACAGCACAAAGTACCTACTTACTTAGCAAAAACACTTTATTTTCATACATATTGTATACAATGACATCATGGTGTGCTAAGTTAGGGTTTATCAGTGAAGCTCTTATCTCAAGCCATTTATTATTATAATATTATAATATATATCGTTTGACGACCGCAGTTTTCTTATTCATCGTAAGCATCGTCTCAGAGATGTATCGATTGTTGGTGTTGTTAGCTGTTGCAAGTTTGTGTGATGTTGTTGTCCATGCGGGTCGCGGTTATAGATACACATACCGACATCGCTGGAGTTACCATAAACACGACCGACGCTTCGACAGGCTGGCTTCCCACGTGATCGCTGCTGACCGGTATCTCAATGGATTCTGCCGGGAAAACGCCAACAGCAACGCCTACGACATTTACGAGGCAACTTCATATAAGCTCGTCTACAACTTACCTAAATGCAGCGTGAACTACATTTCCGTCAAGATAAAGCATAGAGTACTTTACATGGCTGCCAAACAAACGTTGTCGTACAGACCTGAAACATTTGTAGATATGAGGATTCTACCAGATTTGTTGAAGCTTGACGAAGCCGCTTGGACGTACGACGATGGCAGACTGGAGATAATAATTCCCTACAAAAAGGACTTCCAATCAGAATGGGAAAAAACTTGTGGAGATGTTAGTACACAAGTGATAATAGTTCCACAGTGGGGCTTTCAATTCCGAAACAGATTTGGTGAAGACGATGATAGCATTGATGCTACAAATACGACCGAGTCGATAGAAGATCCCAATAACGTTCCCGATACTGGTACTGACGCTTATGACACCCCCGGTTTCTTATACGATACTACTACTGAAGCTTCTAATAACGATAGATTAATATTTTCATCCTGAAATCAGAAAAAAATTATTTTACACATTGTTACGTTTTAAGTCAATATTTTAATAAAAGTGCAAAAGTGCAAAATAGAGTGTTGAAAAAAATAAATCCTACCTAGTCAGAGAATTAAGTTTTATTAATGTGACACCTTAAAATAGATTTTCGATTGATTTTAGGTATTTATATTAAAGTGGAGTCGAAAGATTTTAGGTATTAATAAGAAAAGTTTTTTGTTTCGATATTATCTTGTAAGTTATAAAGTTCAAGTTGTTATCTTATAATTGGTTGTTATCTTATAACTTGTTAACCAAAGAATTCATATAAAAATGGTCTATAATTTTTCGTTGTCCAAACTTTATTTTTTTAACTAAGCGTTTAATTACCTTTATTTTATAAATATCCCCCTGGGTAATACGAGTATAACTAAAATATCCATACCTAATAGAATTTCTCTAAAAATTTAATGCAAAAAATTGCAACTTTGTCCTTTTGTCTCTTCAAATCTATGTAACAAGGAGTTTTCTATCCTTGCTCTCCATATCCACATTACATTACATTATTATACGTTCCAGAAACTTATGTTCTTTCTTTGAACCAATAATTTTATTGTTTTATTACACATAAGTAGTGCACTAAATACAAAATAAAATGTAACCGTACATAATAACGGTACTATGTAACCGTTATGGAGTCAAATTAAAGAAAACGTTAAGATTCACAGCAATAATATTTCAAAGAATTTAGAAACTATGTACCTTTTGGAAAAACGCATAAAAGGCCATCTATGTTCTCATAAAGTATACTACTGACAACGCTCATGGCGTTGATGCTAGATGGCGCCAATTACTCACAACTTGTATGCTTGTATATAAATGAGTTAATGCATATACCTATAGATGTCACTATTTTTTATTATTATCAAAATGTCACCACCCCCAAATGAGGTCAATAAAATTGACCATAGTTAATTAAATTTAAAAAAACGTTCCTAGTGGACTTCCCCCTGTTTAAATTTATATTATAACAAAAGCGCCGAGGAGGTTCTTGATTCGGTCACAAAAGACATAAGACTGTTATGTATCTACTATGTATAATACTTATTCGGTTATATTTTTTATGTTTGTTACCTCACAACTCAGATCAGATTTGAAAAAATCTTGTTTGTATCTGAAAGGATAATTATACCCAATTCCAATTAAGTCCTATATTTATTTAAACTCAGTTCTGATGAAGGGATCCATGTGTGATAAAGTGGCAAAGTATTATTTATGTAAGCACGTAATGTTGAATGAGATTGCATCTAAGTTGTGAAAAATAAAATAACCTTAGGTATCCATTGAAGTACTATTACTAGCGTATAGAACAGACACCTCGAACACCTTGTATGCCCCAATGCATTGGCGCCACGTGGCTTCAATCTTCAATGGATTCGTTCAATTTTGAAAGGAGAACGGGGGCTCAATTTTGAAAATCGAACCTCCCGGGCGAGACACATTTTGTTCGAGATGTCTGTTCTATGACATTATACTTCAATGTAGGTATCCCATTAAATGATACAAACAAAATATAGCTTTTTTAATAAATTTAATGTCTAATAGTGAAATATAATCTTAAATCCTAGAATAAACGAATATTCTAGCAGACGTGTTGTCCAAAGATTAATCAATGTAGGTCTTCAATCTTTTCATTGCTTATCCAGATAAAGCTGATTCCTGGTTCCAAACATGATTTATTAAACAACACTTTATGATTACTTCACTGCATGAATTTCAGTTCACAATTGCTTTTTACCATAATGTTTGAATCGTAAAATTTCATCGTCTATGCGTCTAGTTACTGCCCTGTGGCAAATCTGTATAATACATACGGAACGTTCTCAACAGATATAGCAGTACTATTGACGTCATTACATTCTGTATTCGTTGGTGTTCCCAGCGTCATGCTGTATGGTATGGTAACAGTAACATGCTGCTGATCGTATTGCCACCAAGCATCAGCTATCTTCAAAATGTTAGGCAATATTCTCAGGTTGGCAAAAGTTTGGGGATTAGCAATGTTCACTTGTTTCGCGTTCACGTAGATCACTCTGTTCTTGATTTTCATCGTGATATTGTTAACATGGGACGATGGTATCGTGTATATTAGCTGGTATGAATCGTTACCATATAACTCCTGAACTTCGATTTTGTTATGGTCCTTGCAAAATTGTTTGGCATACTGATCAGCCTTGATGACGTAACGAGATAATTTGCTAAATTTGTGATCGTTGAGTGATTCTTCACCCTGATTGTGGTGGCAGCCATGGTGGCCTGGCCAAGGTCCGTGGTCGTGGCCGGGCGGAGGTCCGTGGTCGTGGCTGGGCCAAGGTCCGTGGTCGTGGCCGGGCCAAGGTCCGTGTTCGTGGCTGGGCCCATCGTCGTCCTCATCAGACCAATCTTCGCGTTCATGGTGGTTATGATGCCAATCACCATGGTCGTGATTATGGTCCCATCCCCGAAAGCAATGGCTGACACTCACTACGGCCAGCAGTAAAATTATCCGATGCATCGTATGCGACCGTCTAGTTGTCTGTGTTCTGAACAATGATTACAGCGTCTGTTCGGACTGCAGTATAAATACTCTTATAACAGGAAACTTAATTGGATATTCCTGAAGTTATCTGTTGTGGTATATTTTACGGAATTTATCATCTTGTTTTCTGCGTTTAAGCACTAATTATATTACTAGCTGTTGCCCGCAGCTTCGCACGGAAATTATGTATATTAAATATTGCGACCACAGATTGCGACTATAAATTGAGATGTAAGCTATCCTATCTTTCAAGTTGAACCAAACTGCACACGGTGTGCAAAGATTAAAATCGGTTTAGTAGTTTAGGAGTCCATCGCAGACAAACAACATGACACGCCGCGTAATTTATATACCTAGTCTGGCCATAAATACTGTTACATAAAAACTTTTCTTTTTTCATATTTTTAATTATTTTGAATTTGGAACACGTATTATTTTAAAAACTTCTTTCGATTTCGCGCCATTTCACATACTTTTTCGTGTTCATTATCAAATTACAATATGGAATGGGGTGTTACAGAAAATAGGATTGCAGTGATCGCCTCGCACAAAGTGGGTATGGAGCCGTCGGTCATATTCCAGACACTTCAAAAGCTTGGTATCAGCCGTATGTTCGTATATCGTACAATCAACAGATACAACAACACTTCGTCTGTCGAAGACCAGAAAAGATCGAATAAATAATAATAACAAATTTTGAAGTTGCTGTCTTACACCTCGTCCTTGATTGTCTCCAATGATGATAATACGATGTTTTGTGTTTTTATGTTTTGTATTCAAATTAATTTTAGATAAAGTTTTTGTTTGTGTGGTTTCTTTTTCATGTAGTTGTTGTTCTTGTTGTTGTAGCTGCTGTTTCTGTTGTTGTTGTGGTTGTTGTTGCGGTTGCTGATGTAATTGTTGTAAACCAGGACCAATATTTGTATTCTTGTCATTAGTTTTTGTATTTATAATACTTGTGTTATCTGATTATTATTAGTTATTTAGTAAATGTGCAGAAGTTAAGTTAAGTTAATCATGACTATTTATCCCAAGTTATACGTGCACATAAAAAATGAGACCAAAGTAAAAGATTTGTGGCAGAAACTCCAAAGATTATTTGATGACAGCGGATTCACAAGAAAAATCAGTTTACTTCGAACGCTGATATCCACAGAACATCTAATAATTAGTTAGAAAGGAATTGTGGGCAAGGTAGGCGCGCCAATACTGTGATCAAATGCGCACATCGCACAAAAACACGCGATTGCGCTGTTTAGTGACTCGCAAACTCCAACGGAGAAAAGTACTGCAAAATACTGCGACTTAATTACGTAAAAATGCCTTCATGTGCGGTAATTGGAAAAAACTTTGTTTCGGAGGCCATGATGAAATATGAGTCTGTCGACGGAGTAAGTAATTTCAATCAAAAAGTATAAAAGTATATAATGAATAAGTATACTTTGCGAAAATAAATACCGATAAAAAATTATCGACAATCAATCCCTAGCTACAGAGTCACGCCTACTTCATGCACACATAACAATCCTCGTGCGTATTTGTTCATTTTCGTTAGTAGTGTTTATTGAAACGGCGACAGCGGTTCCCATACAAATTACGTGCTATGCCCCTTCTAACTAATTATTAGATGTTCTGTGCTGATATCTATTCGACTTGATAATTGTGAGACGATGACATCTTATGTGAGTCAGATAGTGGAAACTGCACAAAGACTTAAAGGTACAGTTTTTGAAATAAATGAAGAATGGATCAGTTCATTGTTATTGGCGGGGCTACCCGAAAAATTTGCGCCGATGATTATGGCAATTGAACATTCCGGCATTGCCATTCATTCTGATATTATCAAAACAAAACTGCTTGATATGAGTTCTGAAGTTGATGATAATGACTCTGAAGTTGCATTATGGTCGAAGCAAAAAAGTAAGATCGGTCAAAATTGGAATACAAAAGGGGCGAATCATTCGACAAGCAATACGTCAAATGTCAATAAAGTGCACAAGTAAAGTAAAGACAAAATGCTATGAATGCAAGAAAATTGGCCACTTTAAAAACCAGTGTCCTGATCTGAAAGAAAAGCAAGTAAACGCATTTAGTGCTGCATTCTTCAACAGTGAATTTAATAAAGAAGACTGGTATATCGACTCAGGGGCAAGTGCTCATATGACATCTAACAAAGAAATTTTAATGCAAGTGAGAAAGGTACACGATACGAAGGAAATTATTGTTGCTAATAATATTACTGTGCCAGTTTTGTGTGCCGGAGATACACAGATCACTACGCTAGTGAATAATTCTCAGTTTGACATTAAGGTAAACAACATTTTGTACATACCTAACTTAACTGCAAATTATTTATCAGTAAGCCAATTGATAGCAAAAGGAAACAGTGTTACTTTCAAAAGTGATATATGTTATATTCATAATTAAAGCTTATTGGAATAGCAAGTCTACAGAATGGTGTGTATAAATTGAATACAATGAAGTCAGAGAAAGTGTTGGCGGCAGCAGTTCAAACTACAGATGCAAAACAGTGGCATAGCATATTAGGGCATATTAATAGTAACTATTTGCAGAAGATGAAATATGGTACTGTAGAAGGAATATCATTTGATATGAAGGCTGATATTCAGAAACCTAGTTGTGAAGTATGCTGTGAAGGAAAACAGACTCGTTTACCCTTTCAGTTAACAAACCATAGAAGTGAAAAAGTATTTTAGTTCACTCAGATCTGTATGGGCCTATGGAGGTTCGATCGATTGGACAGGCAAGATACTTTCTATTTTTTGTGGATGATGCTAGCAGAATGGCATTTGTATATTTCGTAAGGGAGAAGAATCAGACTCTACAGTATTTTATGAAAGGAACAAAGATGAAACATTGAGAACCGACTATGGAGGGGAGAGTTTGTTCAGATTTGATGGAAAAATTAAAAAAAAATGAAATCCATCAGAACAACCCTTGTATTCCAGAGCAGAATGGTCTCAGAGAGCGATTCAACAGGATTATAGTTGAATGTGCAAGATGTTTATTGTTCGATGCCAAACCAGATAAAAGTTTATGGGCAGAAGCAGATAATACGGCAGTATACTTAAATAAGTCGCCGGCTTCAGGTTTGGACCAAATGACATTGATTGGAATATGGACAGGCAAAAAGTCTAATCTTAGTCATGTCAGATTATTTGGGAGCCCGGTAATGATGCATGTTCTTAAAAGTAAAAGGAAAAAATGTACAAGGAGAGATGTCATTGTAATGGAGACAGATAGTGACACATCTCAGATAGAAATAAATGATGGACAGATAGTTCTACGGAAGAAAGTGAAACAACGTTGACTAATCTGGATGATACTACCTATGTATATGGATACAGAAATAAGTATAACCGATGATGAGTTTTATACTATATCTGATGAAGAAGATCAGATTGTCAATGTTTCTACTTTCTAATGTTTTTATTTTTTACTTTGTTGTTAATAGTAGCTAGATTATTTTGATAAGTGGGGCTGTTAAAATATATTTAATAGTATCAAAATAATACCTCTTTATGTCTAACATCCGACTTTACAACGGTGAGTGCTCCGAGGAATTGTTCGACTTGATGCCTACGTCTCTTTTTCATCATCGCACCACTCGCCGAGGATTGAAGTTCCATCCACACCGATTGGACTCGTGGAGTTCTTCTACAGTCCGATTTTCACGAACTTTTTTGCCACGCACGTGCAAACTGTGGAATGGGCTTCCTTCCGAGGTATTCCCGGAGCGCTATGACATGGGGTTCTTCAAAAAAGGTGTGAAAAGAGTTCTCCTTCAGGGCCGGCGTTGCATTGGCAATTCCTCTGGTGTTGCTCATGTCCATAGGCGACGGTAACCACTTACCATCAGGTGGCCCGTATGCTTTTTCGTCTGCCCTTCAGGCTATAAAAAAAAACATAAAGAATGTAGAATGTGTTGTAGTTTAGAGTTTTTTGAATAAAAAACTAATTCTGTTGTCAACCGTCAACCGTGTATTTTATTAGTATGTCCCAATGCATTAGCGCCACGTGGCTTCAATCTTCAATGGATTCGTTCAATTTTGAAAGGAGAACGGGGGCTCAATTTTGAAAATCGAACCTCCCGGGCGGTACACATTTTGTTCGAGATGTCTGTTCTATGACTTCTATGACATTATACTTCAATGTAGGTATCCCATTAAATGATACAAACAAAATATAGCTTTTTTTTTAATAAATTTAATGTTTAATAGCGAAATATAATCTTAAATCCTAGAATAAACTAATATTCTAGCAGACGTGTTGTCCAAAGATAAATCAATGCAGGTCATCAATCTTTTCATTGCTTTTATCCAGATAAAGCTAATTCTTGGTTCCAAATATGATTTAAACAACACTTTATGATTACTTCACTGCATGAATATCAAGTTCACAATTGCTTTTTACCATAATGTTTGAATCGTAAAATTTCATCATCTATGCTTTACTAGTTACTGCCCTAAGGGAAATCTGTATATTTCATTCGTAATTTTCTCAACAAATAAAGCAGTATTATTGACGTCACATTGTGTCTTCGTTGCTGTTCCCAGCGTCATGCTGTATGGTATGGTAACATTAATATACTGGTTATCGTATTCCCACCCAGCATCAGCTATCTTCAAAATGTTAGGCAATATTCTCAGGTCGGCAAAAGTTTGGGGATTAGCAATGTTCTCTTGTTTCGCTTTCACGTAGATCACTCTGTTCTTGATTTTCATCGTGATATTGTTAACATGGGACGATGGTATCGTGTATATTAGCTGGTATGAATCGTTACCATATAACTCCTGAACTTCGATTTTGTTGTGTTTCTTGCAAATAAATTTGGCATACCGATCAGCCTTGATGACGTAACGAGATAATTTGCTAAATTTGTCATCATAGAGTGATTCTTCACCCTCGTGGCCAAGGTTGCCGGGCCCATCGTCGTCCTCATCAGACCAATCTTTGTATTCAGGTTGGTTATATTCCCAATCATCATGGTTACCATGATTAAGGTCCCATCTCCGAAAGCAATGGCTGACACTCACTACGGTCAGTAGTAAAATTATCCGATGCATCGTATGCGACCGTCTAGTTGTCTGTGTTCTGAACAATGATTACAGCGTCTGTTCGGATTGCAGTATAAATACTCTTATAGCAGGAAATTTAATTAGGTATTCCTGGAGTTATCTGTTGTGGTATATTTAAGGGAATTTATCATCTTGTTTTCTGCGTGCACTTATTATATTACTAGCTGTTGCCCGTAGCTTCGCACGGAAATTATGTATAATAAATATTGCGACCACAGATTGCGATTATAAATTAATAATAAATTAATAATAATAATTAATAATCATTACTGGCATATCCGAACCTCACATGACTGACATGGTAAAGAAGAGAGAAATTGATCGATCCGAGGTTAAGAATATCTTGCAAAACATTTATCCTCGATGTCCAGAACCAGAGAAAGTCATGCGCCTAGGAAAATATGATGGTAAAAAGATACGACCTTTGAAGGTTTGTTTTTCATCGGCAGAAACACCGAAAGTGTCATTAAGAAATAAAGCAGAAATCAAAGATAATAAAATTAAAATTTATTCTGATCAGACACCATTGCAGTATCAGAATATGATAAATCTTCAAGCAGAGCTAAAAAAGCGCACAGAAAATGGTGAAATGGACCTTATAATAAAATATACATATAAAAGGGAATCCTAAAATTATAAAACAGGAGTCAAAAAACTAATAAAAACAAATAATTTAACAAATAATAAAAAACAATTTATAACTCATGATGTCTGCAATAGTTATGCTGATTTAAAAATTAATAATAAAACGCTAAAATTTTTATATGCAAATATACGAAGTATAGTTAAGCCTGGAAAATTAGATGAGATTAAATGTGTAATAAATTCTTTTGACACTTTAGTACATGTTATAGTACTTACTGAAACGTGGATCAAAAATGAAGAAGAAGCACAAAGACTGTCACTTCCAAACTACACCCATTATTTCAACTACAGAAAGAATTCACGAGGAGGAGGTGTGTCTTTCTATGTTCATGACAATCTAAAACATAATCTTTTGCAAGAAAACTGTGAAGAAGGGAATCACTTTTTATGGATCCATTTAGACACAATGTCACTCGACGTTGGAGTGATTTACAAGCAGCCCTCTTCTAATAACAGTAAATTCTTTGAAATTTACAATGAACAGCTTATGAAACGAAAACGAGCTATAATCTTTGGTGACTTTAATTTGAATATAATATAAAGAATTACTACAAGAAAATAAAATCAAAATATTAAATAAAATTCACAAAGACCATTGCACCCGCACAACTACATCTTCAAAATCAATCATTGATCACGTATGTTACAAACTTACAAGATAATACATTTCAAATGTCTATTATTGAATCAGCCATATCCGATCATAAACAGATATACCTTGAAGTAAATAGATACCAAAAGGAACCAATCAGACGAATACAATATGAATCAATCAACTATACAAACCTGTACAAGGATGTCGAAGACAACTTTAAATACGCCTGTGTCATCGATTACAAAAATTTTGAAGATATATTGACACAAACAATTACAAAAAATAAAACAAACAAAACTAAAATACTAAACCCGCCTTGCAATGACTGGATAAATAAGGATCTAATTGATTTAATAAATAAAAGGAACGAGATATGGCATAATCTGAAGCAAACTCCTACAGACGAACAGTTAAGAAAATACTTCACTCAACAAAGAAGCACCGTTTATACTATAATCCAATCAGCTAAGAACAAATACTACTACAAATGTTTCGAAAATTGTCAAAAAAATCCTTTAAAAATGTGGCGACTAATTAATACATTGTCTTCTAACAAAATTGATACAAGAAACAGCTCTATAAAATTAACATCGGCCTCGGGAATACTAACAGATAGTAAGGAAATTTGTCAAAGCTTTAACATATTTTTCTCTACGATAGGAAGTGAACTTGCTAACAAAATACCTAAAAAATTCCATAATAATTCAATATACACAACTACACATCTAAACAATAACAAACAATTAACAAAAATGGAACCTACGACTACGCAAGAAGTGCTGAAAATAATAAATAATTTGGATGCTAACACGAGTTCAGGCTTAGACGGAATATCTACGAAAGTAATAAAACACGTTAAAATCTTCATTGCCGAACACATAGTAAATTGTTTTAATAAATGCCTAAGCCAGGGTTATTTTCCCGAATCATTAAAGGTAGCAAAGGTGTTTCCTATATTTAAGAATGGAAACAAATTGGACCCCACAAACTACCGGCCAATATCAGTACTCCCGGTTATGTCAAAGATTTTCGAGAAGATATTACATAATCGACTTAATACATTTCTGACTTCTATCGATTTCCTTTTTAAAAAGCAATACGGATTTCGACCAAAATCTAATACGATTTCCGCGACTATAGATCTGGTCACAAATATTAAAACTAAAATTGACAACCGCAATATATCCCTAGGAATATTCATTGATTTAAAAAAGGCGTTTGACACGGTTAGTCATGACATACTATTATTGAAGTTGAGTTCAATAGGTATATCGGGGTCAGCATATGAAATTTTTAAATCATACTTAAGTAATAGATACCAAGTGGTTAAAATCGATAATGATCAAAGTGAGCCGCAGTTGATTACTTGTGGCGTACCTCAGGGTTCAATATTAGGTCCATTACTCTTTTTAATATACATTAAAAACATACATAACATAGGACTGAAAGGAGATATCACTTTATACGCCGACGACACAAGTCTGTTTTACTATGGTCATTCTATTGAAACAGTTATTAATGAAGCTCAACAAGATCTGAACATTCTAAGCACATGGCTTCAATCAAACTTATTAACAATCAATACCTCTAAAACAAATTACATAATTTTTGCAGCCAAAAACAAGAAAATAGGAAGTTATAATCCGTTATCCATACATGGTGAAATGATTAACAAAGTTACTCATGAAAAATACCTAGGTCTTATTTTGGACAATCAACTAAGTTGGAAACCGCATATCGAAAAAATTCGCAGTAAACTAATTTCATTAACAGGTGCATTGCGCGGCATAGTGCGATGTCTCCCAACGCGTGTTCGATACACTATATATAATTGTTTAGTAAAACCACATTTAGATTATTTAATTCAAGTTTGGGGATCAGCAGCGAAAACAAATTTAGAAAAATTACAAATTTCACAGAATAAGCTTATCAAAATACTATTCCAATATGACTTTTTAACTCCCACTATAAAAATTTTTCAAGAAACTAAACTCATGAACCTTACTCAAATGTATAAATATAACACCTGTGTCCTTATACGAAAAATACTAACCAGAAATATACACTCACAAATTACATTCACAAAAAAAATTGAACACCATAAAAGAATGACCAGACAAGCGAACAACATAATAATATGCCTTAGTACTGCTAGAACCAAACAATACGGAAAAAGAAATATTTTATTTGAAGGAGTTCAGATCTATAACAAACTACCTTAAAAGAATATTAAAAAGCCACATTTTAAACAATTTTTCTTAAAATAATATTATCATTGTATGTAACAAAAACCTTACTTATTTCCTTAGTTGTTACCTTATAATTACATTAAATAAATATATAGAAATATATATAATTATACATTGTATACTTATATAAACATATATATTACGTACCATTTTAATTATCATTATAGTTTAATACGTTTACATAGTGTTTCTTACATAAATAAAAATATCTTATTTTAACAATAAATACCTAATAACATCAATTAATTATTTGCTACACTACACTATCACCCAATGTGACATAGGCCTTAGCAAACATGCATCATTAACAGAAATGAATTGCAGATTTTTTGTATTGTGTATCAATGATATTATATATTAAAAAGAGGCAGATATGTCATAAGCGCGCGCGTTGTGTGACTCAAAAAGTTCCCAATTGGGAACTCTTATTCAGGTGAAGAAAGAGATAGCGATGTAGTTTTGACGCGAGAGCTATAAAGACGTGCGATAAAGCAATAAAGCGTGCCTTGCGGACATCGGAACAGATTTTTCAGTTGATTTGTAAGGGCATAACGTAGGGGAAGGGGGGGCATAACGGGGACGTTAAGGGAAATAGCCAATAACAGAATAAACAAAATATATTAAGTAATTATTATAATCATAACACTTTGGTTACATATTAGGGTTATCATTTGGCACAGAATTTGGCGAAGTAACTAATCAAATAATGCTTAAATTTTAATTTTACGAAACCCTTATGAATACCCCGTTGTGCCCCGTGGTAGGGGCAGTATGGGGTACATGGTTATTTTATTCACAATAAGTGCAGATGTGAATTTCTTCTGGGTTCTCGTCGTCAACACGAGCACAGGCTGTATGACGCCATCGTCTGCATAGCTGGCAGGCCACCCAACCCTCCACAGACTTTAAATATGTATGTTTCTCATCAAGACAATACAGGCATAAAGTATCCTCGTCTAAGTTTTGTATAATGTATGTATTGCCTCTCGAACTTTTCTTTTTGTACATTCGTACCATATGTAATACCTAAAACAAAATTAAAATTCCAATATCAAATATTCACATCATTCCTTTAGGCTACCTTACATAATGGGGTACCCCGTCATGCCCCATAGCCATGACCCCGTTATGCCCCTACTGGTAACATTATGTGAAATAATTGACAAAAAAAAACAAATCTACAGTTAGAGTGATTTTGTTTAAAACATATCAATAAATAATATCTCTACAAAAACACAACAAATAAACAATAATAGTAATGAAAACACTTACCTTTTTACATGTGTTTCCGTATTCACTCAAAATTAGATGAAATCACATCAAAAAATATTTATTTTCGTAAAAACCAAACGACTGCAGACTAGTCGCCGGTCACTGTCGGATTAAATACTGATACAAAATGGTCATTTATTAGTGAAAACAACAAACGTCTAGTGTGCATCGTTACTTGTTTTTTTGGGTGACCCCGTTGTGCCCCGCGACCCCGTTATGCCCCCCCCTTCCCTTATCTATATTTATTTAAACATCATTGTTGTGTATGATCTGATACACTACACATCAGACGTAATTGTTTTTGTACCTACCTTCTTACTATAACTTACATAATTATGAATAGTTGGCTTACGAATTGTTGCTTTATATAAAATTGTTATTTTCTCTGTAAGTGATATTGTAATCTTTTGAGGAAATAAATGTCTCAAACCGTAAATTGAGATGTAAGCTATCCTATCTTTCAAGTTTCATGTGTCATCTTTCACCTCCTGATGACTATGTGGTTCCAGGTCCTGAAAAACCAGCGGGCGGGACTACGGACGGAGTCCCTCCTCGTGTAGAGTCAGCGGCATGTTGTACCGGGTTCAGTCGAAACCGGTCCACTCCCGCTGACATTCCTCACCCCACGATCGGCCGGGTCCTCTAGGACCCGCCACCCAGTCCGCGTGAAGCTGTGAAGGCCAATAGGGCCAACAGCAAGTAATCATTCGAAAAAAAAGTTGGATCAAATTGCACACGGTGTGCAAATATTAAAATCGATTAAGTAGTTTAGGAGTCCATCGGACAAACAACGTGACACGTAATTTATATATATTAAGATAATAAAGTAACAATTACAATAAACTAACCACAATCGCTTTGCTTCGGTTTAAGTATAGATCCGTATTTTTTAAAATAAAATGTTATTCAGAAATAACAGACACAATTAAATCCCGTTGATGAAAGAATTTTGAAATCGGTCCAGTAGTTATTGATTCTATAATTACAAACATAATCACAACTTTATATTAATTTATAAAATTAGTTTCAATAAATGTTTTATGTTTTATATGGTTTTGTTGGCTGGTCAGGTTGGCTGATTATTTATTTATCTGTTGCTTGCCGAGAATGAAGCGTAGAAGGTATTTTTAGGTCTCCAATCCTGCAACCGGAACGCTATTTAAATAATGTATTATATTATACTTATATTTATATCATGACAGTCCTTGCACGAAAACTGCCACCGGATTGAGCTGGGTGGATTAAGCTTCATGGGTTATTCTTCATTGTACTTGGGTTATTCTACACGAGCAGTGGAAGCTGTATTGGGATGTACAGGAATCCCTTAAACCCCAAAATTAACACAAGGCTGGACTCAAGCAACTGATATACAATCTGAAGTAAAATAAACCCTGGTTATTGAAATACTGAAGTCGATACTAAAATGTTTTATTCACTTATTTTGTCAGATTTGCATGTGAAGGAATGGGGATTTTGGATTAGAGTTGCGTCATTTGAAAATATCAAAAACATTTGTTCACTGTTATAATGTAATAAATTAGTTATTAATAAAATATCTAATCCATTATGTATCTTTCGAGACTCCATTCGAGACTTTCCAGTAGGTATCTTTCGAGACTTTATACGGACTTACATTAAGTTTATCGATCTCCATTTAACATCCATCATAGTGGAACTAGAGCACAGGAACCAGTTCCTGTAGTGCTGTATCGCAAGAAGGTTCAATCATAACTGGAGGCTTCACGTTAGGCACCGTGATAACTGAGTAGTTGATATCACCACAAGTCTTTCTGATCTCCGTGCCCAACGGCGTCTTGTATGGGAATGAAATTTGAAGGTCCCCGTCTACCAGGCACCATGAGGCTTCTTCTGCATGCAGGTTGTCTGGCAGCATCTTCACGTCTCTAAACGACTTCTTTGGTTCCTTACAATCAGCGCTCACGAGGATAGTTTTGTGCAACACTTTAACGGTAATGTCCTCCTCTTTAAAATCTTTCATCGGATACTTAAGAACGTAACAGCCTGGGTTGTAGACTTCCCGAATGTTCAAGCAGGCGTTGTGCTTGTACGCGTCCGCAAATTTCTTCTCCGTCCAAATAGCTTGGTGAGCTAGCTTGTGGAAGTACTCTTCTGGATTACGTTCCCTGCGACGGCTTCTGCTACGGCAATTAGTAACTCTATGCCCGCAGATAACAACGTTCAAAAGTACAGTAAAGATTAGAAGTCGATACATTGTCAATGATTGTTAAAACTATCTGAACATAAAAAAGAGTTCATTCTTTATTTATTTGAACATTAATGGCTCCATTTGAATATAACTGTTTCGTTTAATGTAACTATAATAGTAGATGTTATTAACGGTCGTCATTTTCAACCGCTAGTCGATATGCTATCATTAAATCTAATGCAGTTTTTGATTATGCATTTGTATATTCAGTATTCTGTTTATTATTATTTCCGTTAGTATTTGACTCAGAATATGCAAGCACAGTTATTATGACTTATGATGATTATAATTGTTAGTTGTTTATGCAGCAATTCTTTCGTTAAATTTATTTGTTAATTTATTAGATTTAATGCATGAATGCAGTGGTCGGAGTATAATAACGTGATTATTTATCACTTGTTTACAATAAATATTTTAGGTACGAATTTATTTTTGAAGATACAATGTAATACGCTGGATTAGTGAAGATATATTAATGAATTTAGAGTGAATATTTAGAAAAATATAGTTGTTAATCGTTTTCTGTATTCATCCGAATTGTATTCAACACGTATGTGTGTAACTACGATGTTATTATAAATGAGAGTCAAATAAAAAAAATGAGATCTAAATTGGTGCCAAGTTTTGTGTAGAAAATCTTAAAATTTTAGTCACAAGAACATGCAATTCAAGCTCTACATTTGACTTGATAGATCCTAAAATAACTAGGGGAAATTAGACGTCTTGTTTTCAACGTTCATAATATAGGTATGTGGCTTCGATTTTCCTCATTAACGTCGAATTTAATGTATTATTTGGTATGTTTCCTTTTAGTGAACTGTACATTTATTTATACAATATATTTTTTACTTTAGTAACGTTTAGGAAAGATGTTTATTATCTATATCTTCCACGGAAACGGCAAAAGAAAGTCCTCCGCATATCAAAAGAAAATTGATTACCGTTATTTCTTAAGGTACAAGATATAATACATAGTACCATTTTTGGTACTTAGCCAGCAGCGCTTTAGTGCCACGCCTGTTATTATCCATAGGGGGTCCTGTTACTACCAGAAGCCAGACAGGGTTGACTCCTGGCTTGGCTGGGCTGACGATTGAGCTGGTATGGTACCATACGTTTGTATCATTCATTTATTTATTTGTGTAAGTTACACCAACAAAGTAAGCACTATGACAGGAATAGAACAATACAAAATAATAATAATAATAATTAAGTAGTTAAAAAAAGTTAAATCAATCAAATTACAGGAATAAATATTAAAATTAAATTAGAATTTAAATTAAAGAAAAACTATTGATACAATAATAAAATATAATAGATTAGTAAATTATAAATTATGCGATTCAGATTAAATACAGAGATCGAATTGAAATTAAAAGATAATAATTAAGATTAAATAATTTAAATCATATCAATTACTGAATTATTAATATGTAACAGCCTGATGCGATGTTTTTAAATAAATGGAGTGAATTTGAGAAAATAAAAATACTTATCGCTTTGTTTTTGAACATTATCCGTCCGTGAACATTATCTTACTTTCTACTCACTGGGATATTGACTGACGAATTATGGTCGTAGCGCACATATCAACTCTGATGGTCGTAGCGCACATATCAACTCGGAAAGGGATCGGCACCGGATCGCCTCGCCGTCAACCTAACGTAAGCTCGGCTACGGCTAGGCGACGCCGCGCTTACGGCTCGCCGGCCGCTGGTTGACGGAATGAATGACAGCAGTTCGCCGACGCAGCGGTAGCCGCGGCGCGGCGCGCGCACGAGGAAACGGAAAGTCGACGGATAGCGTATGGTGAGACGTAAGCGCGGGTACGGCAAGTCGTCCACGCACCGTAAGCTTGTCTCGAGGCGAGGCGATTACGTTACGGATCCGATAAGTGTGCTTTACAGTAGGGAGTTTCATACAAAGAATACTGACATGCAAGAGTTGATACGTTTACGTTCCGTTTACGAGTTGATATGTGTGCTATGACCATTAAAGGGATCGGCACCGGATCGCCTCGCCGTCAACCTAACGTAAGCGCGTTATAACCCGCCGTCAACCTAACGTAAGCGCGTTATAACCGACCAACAGCTCCAAATCGACTCGGTTACGGCTAGGCGACGCGACGCCGCGCTTACGGCTCGCCGGCCGCTGGTTGACGGAATGAATGACAGCAGTTCGCCGACGCAGCGGTAGCCACGGCTAGAGCATCGAAGCTCGGTTCAATTTTGAAAACCCGGGTTTTCGGGTGTAAGAATATCAAAACCCGGGTAGACCGGTTTTTTCGAGCTTTTCGAGCCTTTTATTGTATTTTTTTAAAATACACTATTCTGCGTTTATATATCGATTTCCTGCAATGAGTACAAATTATAAAGGATGAGGAAGAATTTAAATAAATGAAATAGTACTTTACAAATTACAAAAACAGTTTAAAATGTTTAAAAAAGTGATAAAGATTTATTTTTTCTTCAGAATATCTTAAAACTTAATAAGTAATCTCCATCCATCCATCCATCCATCCATCAGCCCTTGGAGGTCCACTGCTGGACATAGGCCTGCCCTAACTTGCGCCACTCTGACCGGTCCTGAGCCTTCTGAATCCAGCGGATGCCCGCTGTCTTCTTCAGGTCGTCGGTCCATCTTGTCGGGGGGCGTCCTAGACTCCGTTTTCCGAGACGCGGGCGCCATTCGAGGACCTTTCTTCCCCAACGGTTATCGGTCCTTCGCCACTTCAGCCGGCTATTTCTTTGAGCTATGTCGGTTACTCTTGTTCGTCTACGGATCTCCTCGTTTCTGATGCGATCACTTAGAGAAATAGCAAGCATAGCCCTCTCCATAGCCCGCTGCGCTATTCTGAGCTTGTATTAGGCCAATAGTGAAGCACCACGTCTCGGATCCGTATGTCATCACTGGCAACACACACTGCTCGAACACCTTCGACTTCAGGCACTGTTTTGGACGACAAGATATGACGCAGTTTCCCGAACGCAGCCCATCCGAGTTAAATTCTACGAGTGACTTCTTTCTCGAAGTTGGACTTACCCATCTGGATCACTTGTCCCAGGTAATTGTATTCGTCTACAACTTCGAGAGCAGCGCCGTCAACAACAACCGGTACGGGTGAAACATGGACATTCATCTTAAGACCCACCCGTTGTGAGGCGCTGTTCAAGTCCCCGAGCATTGTACCTAGTTCCTCCAGAGATCCTGCCAGGATGACTATATCATCGGCATATTGCAGGTGTGTGATGTATTCGCCATTGATGTTAATGCCACGTCGTTTCAACTCCATCAGCTTGAACACATCTTCCAACGCAGCGGTGAACAGCTTTGGGGATATAACGTCCCCTTGCCTGACACCTCTTTACAATTGGATGGAATTCGTGGCTATGTCGTGTACTTTGACGGACATGGTGGCTGATGAGTACAAATACTTCAACACCGCGATATACCGGTAGTCGATACGGCACCGCTGAAGATAATTTAGTACTGCCCAGGTCTCGAGAGAATCAAAGGCTTTCTCATAGTCCACATAGGCGACACATAACGCCAGATTATACTCCTCGGTCTTCTGTATAATCTGCCGCAGTGTGTGTATGTGGTCTATGGTGCTGTAGCCTTTCCGGAATCCTGCTTGTTCGGGAGGCTGGAAGTCGTCAAGCCTGCGTGCAATGCGATTTGTGAGCACCCTCGAAAACAACTTATAAACGTGGCTCAGAAGTGCGATTGGCCTGTAGTTCTTCAAAAGGGCTTTATCGCGCTTTTTGAAAAAAAGAGTCACCACACTTCTGCTCCACGCTCCCGCGGTAGTTCCAGTATGGATGACGGTAATAAACAGTTTTTGGAGCGCCACTAGGAGGGGTTTCCTCCCAGCTCTTAGCAGCTCGGCGGTGATACCGCATCATCTCCCGGTGCCTTGTTGTTTTTAAGCTGTTTGAGAGCCTTTCTAATCTCATAAGGCTGACGTCCGGGATATCCTCTGTGTAGTGTCGGGTTAATTTAGCTCTCTTGTCGCTCTCCTCACTGGGAGGTGGAGCTTGAGAGGAGGTATACAACCGTCCGTAGTATCTCTCAGTTTCTCTTAGAACTTCAGGTTTCGACGTAACTATGGTGCCGGACTCGGTCTTCAACCTTGTGAGCTGACTTTGCCCAATAGACAGATCTCTGGCGAACACTTTGGAGCCCTGGTTTCGCTCTATTGTATTTTTTACAGGATTGGCGTTGTGTTTGCGCAAATTGCGTCGCCTACACTTGGAGATCTGTTCATTGCGCTGTCGGTATTCCGCCATAGAGGTTGGAGACTGCACACATAGTTCTCGTCGATCTCTCATATGACCGAGACTTTGTTCTGAGAGAACTTGAGATCTACTACTGGGGTGGGTCTTGAAATACTTACCTCGTGGACAGTCGCTACCATCCTGGACTCCTGGTGTTAAACTCCTCCACCGACGTGCATGATTCTAGGTACGCAAAACTATTTTGCAGCTCAAATTGAAAGTTTTCGGATTCTTCTCTCTTCTCTCTTGTGGCTTAAACTTAATAAATAACAAAAACAAAAGTATTTAAAAAAACCCGAAAAACCCGGGTTTGATTTTTAAAACCCGGGTTTTTTTGTAATCCTCAGAACCGGGAAAACCCGGGTTTTTCGGTCCGGGTAAACCCGGGCTCGATGCTCTAGCCACGGCGCCGCGGCGCGGGGCGTGCACGAGGAAACGGAAAGTCGAAGGATAGCGTACGGTGAGACGTAAGCGCGGGTACGGCAAGTCGTCCACGCACCGTACCGCGGTTCGTGAGCTTGTCTCGAGGCGAGGCGATTACGTTACGAATCCGATAAGTGTGCTTTACAGTAGGGAGTTTCATACAAAGAATACTGACATGCAAGAGTTGATACGTTTACGTTCCGTTTACGAGTTGATATGTGTGCTATGACCATTATGAATACACTGAACGAGAGAAAAAATACTCTAGTATAAGCACTGGTAGCCTGCTTTCTACATTAGGTACCACTTTTTTGTCTACAATGTCATTGGTCTACAATGTCATATGCCTTAAGACTTTACTAACTCAGACAAATCACAGCAGTGTCGCAGCAGTCGATGGTCGTATAAGTATTTGAACAAGTTGTCCAATGTCGTGACCTCACAAGATGAAATTAATGTAATTAAAATATTATTTATTTTACTCTACGGTATTTCCCCAACGTAATGTCAACAAATATGTTTATTTTCGATCAAGTTCGTTTTCCTCGTTACACAAGATATGCTCCTTTGTTATCTCCGCTATATTGCTCATAAATAAATGTAATACATGAAATAATATTATGCACGAAAACAAGTCTTATCTTAGAGGTGCCGGATTCAAGCCCAGCTTGAACAGGAGACCAATATTCAAACTACTGCTTTCACTGCTTAGGATCAGCTACGTTCTCTTTTTAGGATTCTGAAGTAAAATCGGAACCCTTATAGTTTCGCCATGTCCGTCCGTCATTCCTGGTGGGTGTCGCAAGATAATAGTAGTAAAGCCACGTCAGAGGCCTTCTGTGCCTTCAGGAGGTATGAAAACTTCCGTCACTTGGATTGCCCACTAACCCCTCCACCAATCTCCATTAGAGCAGCGATATATGTGTCTTTAGCATAGTTGTTATCTTGGCACTTGGCTGCTTTTGCAACACTGTTACATCCAAGTCCAAGTCATACGAGTACAAGGATGAAGGAAGTTTACACTCGCAGTCTGTCCGTCGGTACCACGTGCCGTGCGTACGGGTCACTGCGCTCTTTGAATGCCCGAAAACGGCTCTCGTCATTTCAGCTATTATTTGATACGTGTTACTATGCTGTCAGAGGAGGAAAATCCGATCTCTATAAGAGCCAAGAATGACAATAATAAATTCTGGCATATTTATATGGCTCGTATACAAGGCTTAACAGTTTGAAAGTTGGTTTTACCTTAAAACTAAAGCTCTGACCGCGGCTTTTCCCGTTCGTGTCAATGAAGGCCAGGTGCGAGTAAGATATCTGGAACCCAGGAACATCCTACTGTTCATCCGGGCAGTAGGACTTGGAGACCAGATCTAACTCAGAAACGGGTACGGCCACAATAGATCAAGTCTGGTCGCAGTGGCCCCCGGGATAGCTGTCCCAGGCCCGAAAATTCAAATAATAATAAAGGTGTCAGTAACCGTTTTTAACCGACTTCAAAAAAGGAGGAGGAATTAAATCGACTGTTTTTTTATGTTTGTTACCTAAGAACTTTCGACTGGTTGGACCGATTTTGATGAATCTTTTTTAATCGACAGCTGGTGCTTGTCATGTAGTCCCACTTTTTGAGCTAGATCTGACGAGTAGTTTTCGAGTTATCCCTAATTTTGAAGTCGGTTATTTTTGTCAAGAATTATATTATTTAATGAAGAAAGTATCTTCTCGATAAATTACAGCACCAATTTCATGATGTTCCTTCGATGCTATGAATTGTATTTTATTCTCTACCCGTGTTAATTTAAATGAAACATTCAAAGCATTCAACATTATTTATTAGTATGAGATCTCCCCTCATAAAAAGCAACTGCAAGAGAGTTAAAATTATGACTGTGTTTCCAGGTTGAAAAGGGTCATTTAGCGGAAATGGCAGGTTATCCGTTTGTAAGTAAATTTAATAAACTTAATTTCGCCGGCCGTCCAGCTGTAATTTGCGACGGACAAGAATGGAATTAACCAAGTGTTATAATTTTTTTATTTGGGAACATTTGCCGTTGAGGGTTTAAGTGATAGGCGACAAGCGTTTCATTAAATTCGCGGTATGCGCACGCAAATTTTTAGTCTCATATCCAAAACAGAACCCTTATAAGTTACGCAATGGCCAACCGTCCGTCCGTCCCTACGTCAGCAGTATGAAAGGATGTGATGGGATGGAAAGTGGGGATGAATTTTTATTTCTCGTCTGCCCCATAGTGTGATGTATCCTTAAAAATGTCTTTCAAAAATATTATAGATCTGCAAAAATATTTTTTTTGGTTCAGAGAGAGGAAATATTTGGCTTTAAAGCCATTTTGGTTAGAGTCAAATGTCTTCCCCCTGTCAGCTAAATGGTTGGTGGTAGATGTTGATTGTAAGCCTTAGTATAACTGAGTTGTCAAGAACGAGGCAAACTTTTTTCTAAAAATTAAGAGACGGATACACTTAGTTTTAAGTATTATTAAGATAAACTTATAATGTTAAATTTAAATGTTCAATCTGCCTCCAAAGGATAGTTAGTTTGTATAAAAAATCTAGATGAGTAATAATTCTGTCTCGATGAAATTCATCTTCGGAGAAGGATTATTCAAAGATTTGTTAAGATAATATTGTTATGTCGTCATAAATGAACTGCAACAATTGGTGCTGGAAAAAGTAATGAAATTATTTACACGGGCAAATATAATAGTTACATGATTGTTAGTTAATTACTCATTTGTTATGTTAGCGCTGACGTCCATAACTTGTAAAATTCCCTTGATATTTAAATCCGCTTGTGACAGCGACATTTGGAGTACTTAGTTACGAGTGGTTTTTCTGAGCGGATTTCAGATTTAAAATGTTGAATTAGAGGAAATGCCTCATTCTTTTAGTCTCCAGCGAAACGGTTTAGTTAGCAATATGAATCGTTGGGAATGAGTGTATTGTATGTTGGATGCATGAAAAGGTTTGCAATTGTGTCTTTGAGGCTGCTTAAAAGTTTTCATGCAATAATTGTGAATAAGTACCAGTTATATTTTTATACTGAAAATCATGACAATCATGTCTTTTGTGATTACTATTATATTGTATAATAAATATTTATAGCAGCCATAAGAGCCCGTAGAACCATAAGACAAAGTTAGGTGGTCTCTAATACGTTGGTGGCTAAAAAGGAACTAGGAAACATCATTCTTAAAATTTCACAAAGTGGTATTTAATTAATTAAAATTTTACGTATTAGCTATGAATATGAATACCATCGAGATTAATAAAATAAAGTTTGAGATCACTAGCAAAAGATGTTTTGTTTAACGACAAGGAACTGTCTCTCCGTTTAGTTTATTTTATAAACTTACTAGCTGTTGCCCGCAGCTTCGCACGCGGAAATTATGCTTATCATAAATAATATTGCGACTATAAATTGAGATGTAAGCTATCCTATCTTTCAAGTTGAATCAAACTGCACACGGTGTGCAAATTTGATTAACATCGGTTAAGTAGTTTAGGAATCCATCGCGGACAAACAACGTGACACATGATTTATATAAATATTAAGATTTACGATTACCTGTCGTAGAGATCGATTCTTTCACCTTAAGAACTATTATTCGTTTCGTTTGCCCAGTGCAACTATAATAATCCAACATTTTAACAAAAAATTAACCGACTTCAAAATTTCAAATGAAGTATATTGTACTTTTGACATGGATGCCATTGTCAGATCTCGTTCAAATTTATGTGGGACCACACGACAAGCACCAGCTTTCGATTAAAAAAAGAATCATCCAAATCGGTTCACCCAGTCCAAAGTTCTGAGGTAACAAACATAAAAAAAATACAGTCGAATTGAAAACCTCCTCCTTTTTTTGTAGTCGGTTAAAAAAGTGTGTAAAATGTGACTGTGGTTTATTATTTATTTATTTATTTATTTAACAGTTTATGCACACGTATAACAGTGGTTACAAAAGGTCATAAAAGTAATTTTGTACATAGGCAATGCTTATTTCTAAAAGAAATCTCTTCCAGCACACCTAGGAATGGAAAAGTGGTATAAAATTAATTTAGCGTGCACTTGTTTATAAATAGTATATAAGATACATATTAAAAATACCATGAATACATACATACATATATACATACATACATACATACAAACTATGCATACACTAATACATACACATTTTATAAATATATACATTATTAAATATATGGACAAACTATACATAGATTTATAGAAGAAAGAATAGTAACCATGACAGGATTTACGAGTATTTGCAAAGAGAAAAATAGTGTTCTAATGTGTTCGTGGTTGTGCTGAACGGTAATAAAACACAATTATTGTGTTCGCTGTTTCTCTTTGATCGATTACCCTAGTAACTAACACACTATGCCAAAAATTGGTGTTGATAAGACCGCCAAACTCAGATTAAACAAATAAAAGGTTAATCTGAGCCGCCAAATTCGACATATTATTATGTATTAAAAAAATAAAATTAATGTTTAACGAGCGTTTTGAGAGTGCAATGCCTCCTGAATTCTGTTCAAAAAAGGAAATATCGTTAAAGACTCTCAAAAATTGATCCTCAGAGTTCGTGGCATACGTTACATCGTAGCGTTTTAATCGCCACTTAAACTTGTAAATTCTGGGAGATATGAGACTAATCCTTTATGTAAAATACGAATTTCATATTTCCCACTCGCTCTAGTAGCGAAATGTATAAAAATATTTCACTATACGGAGCGTTATATTATTATTATAATTAAAATAGCTAATATCAGTAGATTTTCAATTATGGCTCGCTTGTGGTTACAAAGCAATTTTGAAACACTTTAATCTTTGATAACGTCGCTTCATGCTGGTAAGGAATTTATGTAACAAAGAGTTATTTTGTACTTAACTGAAAACGATCAAATAAAATGTTTTCCTGCGGTCATAACTCTTAAGATTATATTCTTTAATGTATCCCAATTTAATAACGACAATCGAAACTATACCCATACAAATATATTGAAATCTAAAATAAATGATCTATTACTCGACTAATGTATTTTTTTTATGGACATAGCCGGCAAATGAGCTGACGATCCACTTGATGGTAAGTGGCTATCGTCGCCCATAGACACCAGCCACACCAAAGGCATCACTGATGCGTTACCGGCCAAGAAAGAGAACAGAAGAAAGAAAGAACTGGCTCTCAAGCCAAATAATATATGAAGCTCTAATACATATATGAAGCTATTCTGTATATTAATTATTCAATTTAAAAAATAGTTAAAAGGCGAAGACAAAAGGGGATTTAATGGTTTTATTCTGCATTTTATTTGAATAACCGATAAATGAGGAGACGACCCACCTAATGGCTGCTTCTTCATTGGAACATTTCGTTACCATTTGGTTACCATTAAGGAACATTTACCTACTGATAACATTCTGTAACCTTTGTGCCACTTGTTGCCATTTGTTTAATTATGCTTATCGCGTCTACAATGCAATCCGCATTAAACAAATAAACAAAGAGTTAAATTCAGGAACAAGACGTGAGTATTAAACAAGTGAACCTGCGGAACGGAAACGTTCTATCTTCTATCACATAAGGGAACATACCAAAACCACGTCACCCATTTAGGGGGGGAAAGGGGGCTTCAAAACACCACGATTGGTCACAGAGGGGAGGGAGGGGATTTAGGTTTTTGTCACGTAGTCAAAATCTTAGCAACCATTGCGCCACACAAGTCGTCAAATCTAAGCAAAATTATTATTTTTAACTCTGTTTTTGCAAAAAAATATTTAAAACCGTGTTTATGAATTACCACGTGAAAACTAGCGGGGAGGGGGTGGGTCTTCTCATATACTACGGATGGTCACGAAGGGGGGGGGGGGGAGAGAGTAAAAAGTTGGAAAAAATGGGTCACGTAGTTTTGGTATGTTCCCTAAGATATGGATTGTCCATTGCCACCTGTTTTCAAAAATTGCTCAGTAACAACTAACTACACATAACTTTTTGGTATGAGATGTTTCTCGCATAGCTTTGAAATTGCTACTTAACGTAACTCCGGTGTGGATGAACCAACAACCAGAATAGTGCTATATATCTACTGACTTTAATCTCCAATTCATAGATGTAACGTCAATACCTTCCCTGTTCGCTCACCGCATATTTAGTGTACTTACTCCACTTAGCCACAACTTGTCACATATTAAACTTAAGTTATATTAGTTAGAGAACTCGTGCTATCGCATCAAACGGCCGTTCCAACTTTAAGCACATGTCATTGTCGCCGCGGAGGGCTGAGCCAGGGATTTAGCGTCTTAAGTTTGACGTCCCAAGTGATAAGATGGCGATAGTAAATCCACAGACCCACTTATAAATCCATAAAAGAGGAGAAGACAGGATTAGAATCATAGCAAAAGTTACATTAGACATTGGGGACTGCGCTGCATTGGCCATGTGGAAAGAATGGGTGAGGATCGGGCAGTCAAGTAAGCGTACTTTGGGATATGGATGGAATGGCGAAGGTTAAAAAATGTTTTGATATTTATTATAGGTTTAGGAAACTGAATAATAACTACCTACTAAGCTAATATAATGATTAAGTGTTAGATGTTAACTATTATTAAGTAGGTACAGTATTTTTATTTGAAAGAAAAATCACGTAAGGTGCGTTGGGGTATGTTCGGACGGTTTTTAGTTGTATTTGGAAGATGTTGGCAAACTTTATTTTGTGCGAAAGTTACAATAGTTAGCACAATGAATTATAGTGAAAATTCATTGTTAATAAATAACCTATAGACAGAATGTGTTTAATGTTGTTATAAATGAAGCACCTACTATTTATCGGGTGTTTAAAATATGAATAAAATTTTAAAACCTTGGGAAAAATCGGACGTTCATGGGTAAAGATCGGACTACCTTCTAAAATCGCCATTGTGCCTTAAAACACAGATTTCATAGAACGAAAATATCTGTTCTTATATGTCCTACAAGATTTTCTTTGGAAATTTTTATATATTGTAAAAAAAAGTAGTATTATAACAAAAGTATTTTTTTTTTGTTTTGGACGTCCGACCTTACCCCACTAGACCAAATCTCAAATTTTCATGGCTCTCAAACTTCCGTGTTCCTGATCCTGATAAGCTTTTCTTTCAGTCAAAATTATTTATCTATTAGCATATTTAAGATTGGATAGGTTACACTTTTATGTGTTGGATCAATAAATAAAACCTTACAATTGTTCAGCTAATCAAAAATTTATTAAACTTCTTATTTATGCTATTCTCCGCTTTTTATTCGTTCTACTGCCGATATTAAATCCTCCTGCGAATAGGATGTTGCCCGCAGTGACTTTCTCTCGTACTGACGCGGCATTATGACCCTACAAAGAAAATGCTTAGTTAAAGATAGATAATTATACACATTACATTTTATGTTCGGACCGTAAAAGGCATCTTAAAAATCTATTAAGAATAATATTTTAAGAAAACATAATTAAAGGTAATAAAATACAAATGAATTCACGTAAAAAAATAAAACAAAGCACTAACTTCATGAGAAATTTTGTTTATCAACAAGATCAGCTACATAGCGATAGATTGCAACACCATGAAACATCGGGTGTTAAAGTTCGGATTAAAATAAAGTTTTACAACCTCATGCATTTTCACTTCAGTTTCAGAATTTTCAGATTTAGTCCGAACTTCACCTATTAATATCTGCTTGGGGAAAGTCCGGAACTCAGCCTATAATCACATTTAGCTTATTTTAAACAGATATATTAAAAGACACCACGTATCCTGATAACTCAAAAATTTATTATTTGAAAAAATAGTTAATACTCACCAAAAAAGCCAGCAAAATGTTGTTTGGGGTAAATCCGGATTTCGTAAATTATCCTAAAAGTCGACACTTTCTGTTTCTCGTGCATAACTCACACCTGATGCGTCGGAACGACCAACACGAACTGGGACGTGGGGCAATACGAAAAGGCGTCTCAGGCTTTGTTGCCAGATTATAAAAATAACTACTAATTCAGAATATATTTAACAAAAACGGTCTTCCCCCATATACGATCTTACCCCAACGCACCTTATTTATTATGTCGTATTAAATGTGTCAACATCATAATTAACTACTGTTATGTTTGTTACTCAGAATAATATTAAAACAGTAAATACAGTTAACAGTGCTCTCAACACTGGAGTAGCATGGTGGAGTAAGCTCTCGGCCTTAATTACGAAAATTCCGTGCCTACAGCTTTCCGCTAATGGATTGAAATCCAAGGCATTTTTTTAATATAAAAACTGTACAGTATATTTCTGTGGCATGACCTATCTGCTGTGTGATTAGCTTGTGTGGTTAGACACATGGTTACCGCGAGATTCCACCACGAACCTTGCATATAATTTAGTTTCCCTGCACGGCAGCAATTAAATAGAAAAAAACATAAAAATAAACGTGTATTTACGTACGCGCGTGAGAAGTTATACTTTTTTGGCATGAAAAAAAATATTAAAAAAATATTTCAACAATATTCAAAAAACAATGTAATAAAAATAATAATAATCTTATAAATAATTTATAAATATATTTTTCAAACGAGCGTGTCACCGTCCGTGTTATACCTAAATCTTAAAATTTCACTCTCATCATTTTTTCCATTTATTTCATAACGCACCTAAAGAAGTATAAGTTCAAAAACAAAGAGCTAGGTACTAACAAGCTAGATGTACTTTAGATACACACATTTACAATTTAAGCTAAAGAAACAGTTCAGAACTATTTTCTACTCTGTTTATCAACCGTTTTTTAGGTAGGTACCTATCGACGAAAATATTTTTAATTTCATAATAATGGTTTTAAAGTGTTTTATAAGCTAATTATAAGTACGTAGACATGTTTGGTCTCAGATTACAATAACAAATCTGTAAGAGTGAAAAAAAAAAATATTGCAATTATTATGCAAATTAAACTTTTCCTCAAATTTTCACTAAGTAGGTACTTACTCGCTCGTGTGAAATGTAAATACTCGTATATTCATTAGAACACAGATTTTTATCGAAATTGCCATAAACGGCTGTATTAAATTGAATTTATCGAAGGGTGTCGCCAGTCGCCCTACTTTGTTGAATCAATTCCCTTTTTAATCTATATTTCTACTAATTGAGCCCGCAATTCCATCTGCATGCATCGTTGCTCAGTAACTGAAAAGGCGCTTGGAAAATTACATTCTCAGTCTAATAATATTTAATAATAAAATCAATTTCGATGTGACGAAGGAGGGAAGCCAGGCGAAATAGACGTATGTGATTACTGTGTGCATACTTATTGCATTAAATTTTATTTGTGATCATAGTATTTCCCATTATCAACATGACATCTAAAATACGAAATGGACGTAGGGAAGGTACCTCTATGTACCCTATTTTTTATTAGATTTTACCAATGAATGAGAATAAGAATGCCAAATTAAAGCTTTTAGTACGAGTAGGTAGATACGATCCGATAGAGTTACTGATCTAAGCCACGACAAGCACGGAATATAGCGATATATGGTTTTTCATAGACTACGGAACTCTAAAAATGAGGTGTAATGAGATGAGCTCCTGCACACAGCCCTAGTTCTCGTTATCGAGACTTTGACACGTTGTTCTCAGCTGTCACGCAGCACGTTTGAGTTGGCAACCGATCCGACTAAATTACACTTGGATTACACTTGTGTTTAGAATTTGGATGAGACATTTCGCGTTCAAGGCGCGCTGGAAAAGCGTGTATATTACTTTAATATTGTGCCAGCCTCTTTTTATGCATACAAAATCATTGGGTGTCAGACAGGTTATCTACATTCAAATAATATACAGTATCGGTATAAAGTAAAGGCTACAATGGTATAAATACATAGGCGTTAAATTTTTTTGTGTATTCTTTGTACACTTCAACGTTGCAATTCACACCTGATTAAATGAAGTAATTTTAAAGTAAAGAGCTAGCTGTAGACGTTATTGGTCCAAAAAATCTAATGTTTAATACATAAATATATTATATTTCATTAACTCAAACAAGTTTTCAAAAATTTTATGGAGTTAAGGAGAAATAGTATAACGACTCTGTTTATTTTTCATTAAAAACTGGTATCATTGTAAACGTCTAATCGGTCTGGTGGATTAGTGATATACAGGGAATCCTATTGCGAGGTGCGGTGTGATTATAAAAAATAGAAGCTATGCAATAGCTTAAAAATCCTGCATAAATAAAATTATTTCCTAAAATTAACAACTTGTAAAAACACCATCTATGTTTTATTACGAGAACTATTACGATACGTGCGTTAGGTTATTTTCGTTACGGAATTTCTGAATTCGGTCTCCACGCTCAAGGCCCGCGATAGAAGCTATGCAATAGCTTAAAAACTGTTTCTCGAGACCTTTAGCAGAACACCTCTAACTTATCGAACTGAAAGATGTTTCACAATAACAAGTTGGGTATATTCATTCGTGTAACAGTTTTGTACATAATAGATGAATACAAATACGATTGGACAAAATCAATAGCAGTGCACATCTTGTCTCAAGTGTGTTAATATACTCGGCGATATGGCGGATACCTACTCTGCAAAGGTCAACATGAGGAGTGTTTGCGAAGAACTCCACACTGAAGACAGGAAGTGATTGTGTTATTGAGCTCGCCTTTGATGCATATTCGATATTAGACAAAGTTGTTGAAACAGTCTTTGGTCTTAGAAAGCAAGAAGACTACGTCTAGTATCGTTACTGCATCTTCCCCTATCTTCTGTAATCTATGTTTTACGCCTCAACGCAGAGTTACTAACGGTTACTTAAATTGCTCCTTAGTATAGAATTTGTGTAGTGATTATTTCCTAAGGAGCGATTAAAGTAACCTTTAGTGACTCTAAGTTGGGGCGTTAATCTCAAGTGAATATAGCTCATAGCTTGGCGACTCGTGTCGATCTGAGGATGAGATTTATAAACTACACTTAGGCTTCGCTGACACTTAAAATTATCCGAACATAAATAACGGTGAAAATCAACCTTAACGTTAACCATTTTATATGACTAGTAAAGTGTGTTAACAAAGTATCAGTCATCTAGAACATTGGACTACTCTACTCGTATTGTCTGAGCAAAGTCCAAGTCTGAATATGCTTTACAGTGTGCCTCGTGAAGAGAGACTCGTACTCTGTATTGGAATTTGGACCACTTTGAAGACTATTAATTGAACACAGTTATCTATTGCCAATTCTACCTACTAATAAATAGTTGAAAATGCATTTTAAGGTTTCAATTTTTCTTTTATTCAGCTTTTCTGTTAAATGAGTTACGGCAAAGAAAATCTAATTTATTAACATCATTTAATTTTTCCTTCACTCGTAGTTGAAGTGACGGTATTTCGTATGCAAGCATCGTGTCACGTGTGTGGATGAAGCATAAGATTAGACCTTGTAAGATCTTCGTACTTGATGGCGAGAGGTACTAGTGATGTTAGATAGTGTAATAATTACATCTGGTACGAGGAATGTGGAGGCCGTCAATGCTTTATTTGGTTTCAACCCATTAATGTCTTTAATATGTAATAGCCGTTATAGCCTAGCGGTTAGAACGTTGGTCTCCCGAACGCAGGGATCCGAATTAAAATTCTGGCACGCACCTCTAATTTTCAAATATTATGTTTGTACTAGAAGTTATTTATCACTTGCTCCGGTGTAGGAAAACATCGTGATGAAACCTGCGGAAAGTTCTCTATAATGTTCTGAAGGGTTCGTGAAGTCTACCAATCCACACTTCGCCAGCGTGGTAGACTATGGCCTGTGCCGAGAGGAGTCTCATTATGTGAGGGGCACACCCGGGGTCTAAGGGTTTTAATTCGGAACCTTAAAAACATCAGCTTTACCAATATTCAGCACGTAGATATCTATATCCGAAATGAAACAACACTACCTAGTACCCACCAACTGACACCCTTTCCCTCGCAGCGCAGCATTCGATCTATTTTCGATAGAATTGGCACGTTCCAACAAAATTGACTGTTTTCCAAATCGATCACGGGACGAATCAACATGTCACGTGTTTATACGAATCTGGTTACGTGACGCTATACGTTAAGACAGGATTTGGTTATGAGATAAGATTTCCAAGTCTAATACGTCAGCTGTCAATGGTTCCAATCTAGATGAGATCTATTCGCACGTAAGAAATCATTTTAGGCATGTGTTCTGTTGGAAGACGAATGATCTAAATTTTACCAAAAAAATAACCTAGGACAAAGAACTGGCTTCGAAAAACATTTATCTACATCGCCATATGTAGGTATTAGACGCCATGCGTAGGGTATTTGAAGAGTAGAAAGATGGTAGATAAAACTTTACCATTTTTATTTACTCGTATTAAATAGTCGGACTAGGCTGGCTATTACAAAATCCAATAAACTCTAAAAATAGGGCCTCGTCAAGTTTTTCACAAAACGAACCGAAAGCAAATGGATTAAAAGCGTATGGATTAAAGCACAGATTAAAGAATAGCAGATGTTAAAAAAAATTCAAGACTAGCTACAAAATCATTTACCTGAGGGCATAAAAATTTTGAGAGCATCTCTCATCGCAAATTAAATCCAGATTCTATTAAGTGATTGTGCACTAACCTAGACGGCTATAATTAATAAAGCTCAAACATAACACATATGTTATTAATGGTTGACCGATCATCCTAGTTTAGGGACTAAATACGTAACTTGATAGCAAGTGGAATATAAGCACTTTATACTCCACGACAGAACCGATAATGAGATGTCTCAAAATTTAATGATGCTTTGATAAAAGGAGCATAGAATACCGTGGTACATGAGTGACAACTGACGAAACAGCAACTGCAGCAATTACCTGACTTACTTTTCAATCGACTTCAAAAAAGCAGGTATTCAATTCGACTGTATTTTTTATTAATATTATTAAGTCTGTTACCTCAGAACTTTCGACTGGATGAACCGATTTTGTTGATTTTTTTAAATCGAAAGCTGGTGCTTATCATGTAGTCTCACTTGCAAGATCTGAAGAGTAGTTTTTGAGTTATCTTTAATTTTGAAGTCGGTTATTTTTTGTCAAGAATTATTATCGAAAACTTTTTTCTAATGATATCATAAATAAAATCTACATGTTTTACCATTAATTGTACAAATATAGTAATGAAAAATCAAGTGCGAAGCGGACTCGTACATAAAGGATTCTTTACCACAGTGCATTATTTAAAGTTGTATTAAACGCAAAACACTGAAAAATATATGTATAAGAATACATGAATAGAGATACCCTTTAACTTTACGACATTAAAACGAGCACTAGAGAAGCTCTCAGGGAAGGGTCGGTATAGCTCAGAGTGTTTGTGCGTAAGCGTACCAGTGAAATGAATTACGGGAACTTTGGATATTACGTTAACCTTCATAAGGGAAACTTCTATCATAAAGTGACGTGCTTATTCTTAAGGAAAACTAGGCAAGTGCCTAGGGGCGTTAAGCTCTTAAGAGGAAGGAAGGAAGTTAAGCTCTTAAGAGGGAAATGTGTCGAAAAATGTACTAACAGTAGCAGGCGCAGTCGACAAAGAGGTGGCGGGCGAGTTTTTTTAAAGGACGCAATGTTTGAAATGTAACGAAGTACGAAGTATGATAAAAGGGCTCTGGCCACTAGAGGTTGCTCTTTGTGTAGGTCGCTGTATACTCCGTCGACTGGCCCTTGAATTAAGCCCGGGACCCTTCGCTTCACAGACACTACCTACTACAGTACTACTATATAGGGGGTACTACTTTAAAGGGGGTACTACTATATAGGGGTGTCAAATTAATTTCCATCGTGACACGTAGTACCGCCATGTATATTGGCTCGTAACGCCTTGTTGGGTTAACGTCGAAATTAATTTTGATTTGATGCTCCGCACATTTGCCAATATTTAGGATAACGCTTTTAACCATATTATTCGTGTCTATGAACGCGAAAATACACTGTAGAAATTTAACGTTATTGCAACTACAAAATACTCTGAAAGTGATTTAATAGTCAATACTTTGCAGTTCTGTTTTTAATTGTTCGTTAATTATAATCTAGCACCATTGCACAATTTTATAAAATGAAATGATATTCATTAAATTTGTTCGAAATAAATTTCCTCCTAGATTTAAACCTATATCATTTAAAGTTCCTTTATTTATTTGATTATTACGGACTAGTATTCTGCCTGCGGCTTTTCCGCATTTTCGGGCATAATAATTACCATACCTATAATATATCTTATTCCAAATGCTATATTCCATTTAAAATCTATTCTTTTGCGTCAAAGATTAACAAACATACACTTCATAAACTTTCAAATTTATAATATTACTAGCTGTTGCCCGCAGCTTCGCACGCGGAAATTGTGCTTATCATGTTTATCCCCTATTTTATCCCCTTGGAGGTTGAATTTTGAAGAATCCTTCCTTAGCGGATGTCTACGTCATAAGAGGAATACGTGTGCGAAATTATAAGTTCTAGCCCTAAGGATTTGGCCTGTGTGTTGATACATAAGTCAATCACTTTTGCCTTATAGTAGGATTAGAGGCAAGAAAAGCGAGTTTTTGTAAATCTAGTACACGCACTATTTGGGTGCGAAGAAGTGTGAATCTGATTCATGTGTTTCGGTGATAACGTCAGACAGCCAGTCAATAGATTATATGCTCTTCTTGCCTAATAATGCCTTAACAAGTGATAACCTCGTATCATCTTATCAATGTGTTAATTCGATCGAGTGCTTATCGATGTGTTAATTCGATCAGCAGAATCTGAACAGGTTTTCCTATTTATTTTTCCGGTATAAAACTAACATAGTTGCAAAATTTATCTGCCGTTAAACACATCTGGATTGCATTGGGTGAAGTTAAAAGCTTTCAGTGAATTGTGATGAGATTTGTAAACGTCAGTGAATTCGCTATTGTGTTGAATTCACAGTTCAAAACAGTAGGATACAATTATAAAGCCCGAGTACGGAAACAGTGTTAGAGAATTGCAAACAATTTATTGTTAGCTTATCTATAGTGGTATAGAATAGTGTAGTTTTGATAAGATGGCATTTCAATACCTCAAATAATAATAAGACTACCTATCATATCCTATAAAGCTCTCTTTCAAGCTAGAACCAACCATTCACATTTACAAAATGTTATTGAATTCGGTTGAGTGATTTCGGAGAATAGCGTATACGAACATACTGACACATATGCAATTTCTATGTATACAAATAGCTTACAACAAAACCACACTAGGAACGTGACAATTTCACCGTTCAGTCGCAATAAGCGGGGAAACTTGTGAAGACCGTCTTCGCCGAGGTGCGGACTGTGTGAGGGAAATGGTCACGTAACTATACTCTGGGCGGATATTACTAGTCTTGCATTCTTGCATTTGGATAGCGTTCTGACGTTTTCTTTAGAATAACTTTCGAATTTAATCTCAGTTATTGTGCGTCGGATAAATGTAAAGACATGTATAATCTATACTAATATTATAAAGAGGAAAGATTTGATTGTTTGTTTGCATTGAATAGTCTCCGAAACTACCGAACCGATTTGAAAAATTCTTTCACTGTTGGGAAGCTACACTATCCCCGGGTGACATAGGCTATATTTTTTTTTACTATTTTTCGCGAAGTGAAGCTAGGGCGATTTCCTAGTAAATAATAAACATTAAAAAATCAGATAGGTTCCATGATCTGGAATATGTTATGGGGTACTTGTTATCTCGGAAAACACAGGCAGAGCCGCGAACAGCGCGCTAGTCAAGAATAAATGTGAAATGCAAATCGAAATTTAAATCCGCGGAGAACTCAATTCCACAAATTGTACCGTCAATTAAACTTTACTTTGGAACGGTTTCGGTTCAACGGCGAATCCGCCTTTCATTTCGCTCTCATTTATTTTCCTATCGGCCTCGGAAAATCATGGATTGGCTTAAGATGTGAGCACTTGAAACTTGTAAAGTAACTCCAATCCTTCCTACTAATATTATAAATGTGAAAGTTTGAGAGGAAGTATGGACGTTTGTTAGTCTTTCACGTAATATCTACTGCACGGGTTTTCGTGAAATATTTCACAGTTAAACAATCTGGAATAATATGTAGGGTACTTAGTATCCCGGAAAATGCGGGCAAACCCGCGGGCTGAGCGATAGTTTGATATATTACTACTTTTTTATAGCTGGCATAAGAGCAGATAAGCCACATGGTAGGTGGTTACCGGTCATCAAAATAATGATTTCTGCCTTTCCGACAGTGACCGAAACATAAAAATATTTTACGGGAGTTATTACGAAGATTATAGCTAGGCTAGAAGAAAATCCCTACCATGTTTGACTACCACCCAACCATATTAAAGTGGGTGGGACAAAGATGTTGAACTTCAGGGTCCTGGCACCATAACCTCGTCCGGTGATCAGCAAGGTGTACCACGAGCAGGGGATGTTGGCTTGCACTCATGGGTGGATGTCCTTTACACCTCAAAATATGTTTCGTAGGTTGTCGAATAGATTTCATGAAAACCGACGAGAAAGTTTGATAAGTCCAAAATTATGCTTATGTAAGCTTTCAGGCTAAAATTTGTAATCCACTTACAAAAGTTTTACTCGAATTCAATCTCTCCTTATTATATTATAGAACCCCATTTATCATTGTCGTTGACACCATGTTTACATAATCATAATTGGCTACAATGGAGCAAACTAATTGTAAGCGATAATCCCTTTACTAAAGCTAGTGGCAATTATTTTGTAATTTGCACAATGCATAACTTTAAAAAATTTTGGTCAAAGCAAGTGTGGACTTGCTGGAAAATAAACAATAAGTGAAAATATAAGCAACTTTTAATTTTAAGCTATGTTACAGCATGAAAAGGATTTTTGATTATCGGTTTTCAATATTAACACGCAAAATTAAATTAAATTCGCTACTGAATTGTGGTTAGCGGCCATGTCTGCAGTAGGCGCAGCAATTTAACTGTGGTCTGTGCGTTAGTAATTCCGATATGTTTCCATTTGGAGCTGTAATTCCACTGATCACTCATGATCTTAGTACTATAGTGCTGTTTGAATATCGCTCTTTGATCTTCAATTATTATGGGTTGATAGGTACTATTTTATCTTTTATTACCTTTGACTCAATTTATTTTTTATTTCTAGATTAAATCACAGAAGCCAATCGGTCTCATTTAATATAATAGCTGTTGTTGTACCCAATATTCAAAGTAGAATCAAAATCAATCAATGGCGATACAATGTGGCTATCACAAACAAAAAATATTTTTTAATCTGACTGCTAGTTCCAGAGAGCAGCGCGTTCAAACAAACAAACAAAACAAAACAAAAAGCTTTCTTATAGGTATATAATTATGATGTTTACACTCAAACCTTCGCTCAAGATTCCCTGAGTCACAAATGTAATGTACCAATAACGATCGTAGATGTTACGTCGTTGGACACACAAAATGAACAAACATCTATATTTCAACAACAAACATATTATCTATGACATTTGTCTGGCTCGGTCGGTAATCCAGCATCGTTAAAAACAGGTTTCCGTTTCAGTTTACTGTTTTCTACAGAAATGCTTAAATAACCATGATTAATTACACGAAACTCTAGAAGTGTACCTGTCTGACAGTTTGAAAATGCCGTGTTCCTCTCATCTGTACTAATTATACTGAGGCCAGCCTGTAATGTTATGCTAATGCAAATAGCTCAGTACTTGCATTGCAACTATGCTCGAATCATTATGCTGAAGCCTTCTAACGGGCGAGGTACTTATTGTTATCAAAGTATCGTTCACTGCGCTTCGTAGTGGCTACAAAGTGAAATATTAAAAGTAATAAAATTATGGTCAAAGCTTTCAGCTTATGTGGGTATATTTTGTCAAATAAACGTGAAGATAATATCGCACCCCCAGTGGAAAAAAAGCATAAGTCATCTTACGTTGAATTTTAGTTATTAATATGATTGGAAAGAGAGACAAAAGCTGCATATGCTCAATTTTCTTTAAATTTTTATCATTCATCTTGTGCAAGAAATCGTAATGTAAATTCTTTTGACTACTTACTGATATTTTAACAGTTTTTTGCTCTCCTGTAAAATTGCAACTTTCAACTTATGCCTTTTTTCCACTGAGGGTGCGAATTATGTCAAATTTTAATAAACTCTTAAAATGAGATAATGGGAACAGTTATCTATCTTAAGTATCCAAAACATCGTGGAAATGTAGTGATACAAATTTTCGTTAGCCACCCCATCCCGTAATTAATATTATGATTTTAACTGTCACAAATAAACCCCGTATTTTAATATTACCAAATAAGAGACTGTACGCATCATGCATACGCTGTATACAAACTAACTTTAATTTTCCAACGAGTATTGAGTTTCCTCAGCTTAGCAAAGGCATCCCGGAAACTCGAACAAGTTGTGGAACTAAGACCAAATAAAATTTCGGAATTTATTCCAAAAGAAAGATAAAAGAGGTGGGTACTATAAATTGGTGGACGCATTATTCCTGACCTTTGGCAAGAAATAGGCGCACAGATCACACCGTGTTGCTACGAGAGAAATTATACACTATCCGCAATGATTGGGCGGTTTCTTCAAACTTGTTATGATTAATTAATGTAAAGGTTTCGCCATGGGTTTTGCAGGAAAGAAGTCACAAGATGTTAGGAGCCCCAAGAAACAGGTTCTGAGACGACACAAATTATTTTTGAAAAAACGCAACTTCAAAGCCCCATTGAAGATTTTTTCACATTAATGCTTTTTTCCTTCATTTTATAATCTATCGAATAAATGGTTATTACGTGTAATTTATTTTTAAAATTATCTATTGGAATTGAGTTATTTTACGAATTACATTTTTTACGAATTTGTACAATAAATGAAATAAAGAAATTATGCTCTTATCTGTTTTCCGACCAAAAAAAGGACGCTCTCAATTCGACACTTTAATTTTTTTTAAACACAACTCTGTATATTTTCATTTTTAATGAATTTATACTAGGAGTACCAGGACATCATGTGGACGAGGAGGTTCGACTGAACGTATTCACTGAACACAGTCGCATTTTCTGGAACGATGTTTCAATTTAATTTTAACTTCACAAAAATTTTAATGGAGTACTAGGACATCATGAGTGACGAGGTATTTCTAAACATTCCAGGCAGCTCATTCGACAATGTGTACTCAGCGCAGTGTGTATTCACTAAAAATGTAAAAAATGTAATGAATAAAAACACTTAATTTAAAAGTATTTCTTACACAATAAAATATTTCCTGACGATTAAAAAAATATATAGGTAATTGTTGAACAATTTCACTTCTGTTGCACTCCCGGACTGCCTTTTGCCTTATTTTTTGCTTAATTTTGTTCTTGTTTACTTATCAAGGCACAGACAAACAAAGGCTTTAAAGTTTCTGCATTTTTACGATATAAAACTTACAGCACGGTGTAAGCAGCGGTAATCGCTATGCGGGTCACACACGTTCCCACCCGACAGCTCCAGTGGGAAAAGAGATTCTTCTCGGAATACAAAGGAAACGTTTTCAGCGACTACCGTCTGAAATAGAGAATAATAAAACCACAGTGGTATGCACACGAGTGAATACTCGGAGCTACTTATTTATGCAAACACTTGCAGTACGACTTATAGCGCTTCAGGTCATGATGCTTAGTTACAAACATTACACATAAGCAGAAATTGTACGTATGTTACGTAAGTTACTTCAGGTAATTGATGTGAAACATCTATAGGCGAGGGGTAAACCTAATTTTTGGCGCGGTGAGTGGCGACGCTTCACCGCACTATATTATTATGGTAGGCCAATGTGAAAAAAAAATATAATAACACAATGTGGGTAATCATTAAAACTTAGTTTGATAGGCTGTAGCAGTAGGACAAAACTGTCATCATTTTCTGGAGACAATTCGTAATATTGTATTTTTTCATCATGCCATATTTAGTTCCTGTCATAATCTGTACTTTTATGCATATTAGTTGTATACAATAATTTCGCTCACATTTTTTTAGTATTGGTATTCTACGGTATTCTACGTATTTAGCCTTTTTAGGATTATTAAACCTTTAAATTATTCGCAGTTTTTTTTCTTAAATTTGAAATGTGCATTTACGCTTAAAAATTGGTTGGGATGGTAAAGTACCATCAACATATTTGCATATGTAACCGAGCGTTGAGTTATACAGGCTTCTGCCATTAGTAAATGATTGAACAAAAAATATCGGCGAATAAAATTTTATTTAAAATCACTTAAAAATTTCCACACAACAAATATGCTATGTGTGGTATAGGAGGTAAGTTGACACCATAAGCAATTGAGTATGAAATAAAATTAAATGTTACAATTTAATCCCAAAAATAATTAAGATAATGATAAATAATTGCTCATTAGAGACAACCAACAGTAAATTGAAGAGAAGCGACTATTGTTGTCTCTTTTGTCCTTAATACAATAATGTCATACTTTCTCCCTCTCGCGGGTAATCTCGGGAAATTGCTTGAGGACGTTAAAGTACAAATAACAGCATTAAAATGGCCGCCCCTTTTGCAAATTATGTGTAAATAGAACAGACTGTTATGAGTGTATTTATACAAGTTCATTATGACTGGAAATGTGGAAGCAGAAATCCAATTGCTACTTATTATTATACATACAATGTGCCATCTGCTTAGTAGAGATTTTTCGTAATATAAAAAAATAATCTAAAAATAGTAGAATGGTTTCCTAGGAATCAAACTTTTTCAAAGGAGGGTGTTTCTTTGAATCTAGAGCGGAGCGAAGGATTGCAAGGTTGAGATTTACAAATACGAGTATCATTACTAGTGGATACCCGGCGAGAGCTATAACGCTAAAAAAAGAACTAGGTATCTGTGGAATACATTTCGCAATATTTTTTTCATGATTTTTTTAAAATCTGGCTTGCATGCAGTTTACTTTATCATACAGCCTTGTTCAAGCAATATTCGCGATTGATACTTGTTGTTGATTGGAACTTTTACTAACAATATCCATATTACAAATTGATATCACTTTTAGTCTCTAGCGATAAAAAAGTTATTTTGGTCCCTGTTTACGAAGAATAATCTAGCTGTTTTCGAATAATTTTTGTTCTATATAGATACACTTTATCAAAGTATTTTTAAATAATAGATCATTGACCGTTACGAGACGAAAGTCTATTATCATGCCATTTTCTCTCTGGATTTTAGAAGTCTTCAAGAGAGTTGACTGCTATTAAATTGAAACCATAAATATGAATCAATATAAAAATTAAAAAAATAGTAGACTTTAATTTTCCTGCTAATTCTGAAAGATCGCTACACTTCCAACTCTTCAAAGAATCGTTTACTTGGCCTTTATTTTACTGGATTTTTAACCCTACGAATGAAGCCAATGTGACAATATTAAGGCAATAGGGTTACGACTTGTAACACTATTATTACGAAATTGGCTACCCGTTGTACTCTGAGGCAAACGTACCCATCATAAGAGCGTTCACAAAACATAATTGGATTTTAAGTGACATCTCTCTGCGAAATGTATGGGTAGGAACCTGTTTCCATTGTTCACGATGAGAACATTAATTCATTTCTTGCAAGTTTAAAATGTTTATTTTCTATAAATCAACATGTTGTAACGTTGTAACAATGTTGACATATTGTAACTGTTATGAATAAAATATTGTAATCTATTTAGACGCTTATTTTTCCAATTTTGTCTCTGATGTCTGAGTCCTGAGATGATGTTTAATATTGAATAAACAAGAATGAAGTTAACCATTCCACACAAGTCGAAGGGACACAAGTGATAAGGGTTGCCGCCGTAAATGCCGTCCTATCGGCGGACTAGAATTCTATTGACTTCAAGTAACCCTTATTTCTTATGTTGACTTAATCAAATTTTCAGCTCGTCAGGCGGATCTTTGCAGTCTTCGTTTTCCTTTATCTTATTTAAGTCACTGCTACAACTCTGTAAAGATTCACTATAGAACATCAATCTCGCAATGTACTAATTGAGGAGGATTGGCAGTGCGGATTGGTAGGGAATACCAATAACGTGCCTTAAGTAGCGATAAAGCTTACCATCAGGGGTCATACTTGTACATTACTCATTGGCGCTAACTGTTGTTTAAGTTGCTAGGCAAGTTACTTTCCAGTTACTAAATTCAGTTTGCTTCGAGAGCCACTAAATCAGAACCCTTATGTAGCCTTTAGGTCGTTTGCAACCTCTATTTCTCGAAGAGGGGGAGCTAGTACTCCCTTTTCGCTAAAATTGTCTTCTCGGCTGAGCCTTTCTAAGCTCGCCCTTCTGTCCGCGTCAGGCTGTAAAGTTCGCTAAGGCCAACAGCAACTGTCCATTTGAAAAAATAACTTTTCAGTTTCGATCGACATAAGCGGTCGGATATGAATTTCGAAATTTACCCAAATATGTGAATAAAATGGACGAAGGACTGTTTTGCACCGTGGATATTATTTTCCATTCAAGTCCGTGAGCCACTGGAAACACGTCGTTAGTTCCCGCTCATTCCAACTAGACGCGATTCTAATTACAGCTCACATGTGGCTCCCTCGGTTTGTTTGATTTTAATTCATTCTCTTTGCGATCTGAGGAAATGTTCTCTAGATAGTGTTTTTAGGGTTCCGAAGTAAAATCGGAACCCTTATAGTTTTGTCATGTCCGTCCGTCCGTCTGTTCGTCTGTTCGAAGCAAAGCGCCAACCCAACATATTTATTTAAACCCTTAGGACTGTAGAATAAATAATGAAAAACATTTTGGGAACTAAGGCTCCGTTTGCGAAATATTTGGCTTTAAATTGCTAATTTTTAACCGACTTCAAAAAAAGGAGGAGGTTCTCAATTCGACTGTATTTTTTTTTATGTTTGTTACCTCAGAACTTTGGACTGGGTGAACCGATTTGGATGACTTTTGTTTTAATCGAAAGCTGGTGCTTGTCGTGTAGTCCCACATAAATTTGAGCGAGATATGACAATGGTATCCATGTCAAAAGTACAACGTACTTGATTTGAAGTCGGTTATTTTTTTGTTAAAATGTTAGATTATGTACTTATGGTTAGAGTCAAGTGTCCCTCCTGTGGCTAAACGGTTGGAGTTGGACAAGTGAAAAAATTCTCAAAAATAGGTTATTATTATGATGAATTTACAAGGAAAACTATCACGGCTGCTTAGCCGTTGGCTGGTAATTATTTTATTTTGGTAACATGAATGACCATCAACAACAAAAAGTTTGATAGATTTTAGAAATTTTTTGTCGTCCCTTATTCACAGCGAAGTTTTGCTTTGACTTAATGATGGGTCTTTACACTTCGAAACTATAATATTCCGCTTTAATACTTTAATGACTGTTAATATAAACACATATTTCAATAGTATTATTTGTGTAAGAGGTTGTATACCGCCGGAGGCTGACTTTCAAGTTTGAGGGACCCGGAAACCGTTCAGCGAGTCTTTGAATGGGACCGGATTGATTGGGTCGACTCGACTTCCCTTCAAACTGTTCAGACAAGTTATAATACGGTAAAGTTTGTGATCCTTTTGATGTTAGAAAATGTACCATAATCGCTTACAAGTTGTTGGGAATAAAGCTTAAAGGGGTTGTTGGGGAAACAGCGATTATTTAATACATTGATACTAGCACAAGATATAACATGTGTTCTCCACGTTCTCCACGTCCTCCGTTCTCCACTCTATTACAGATAAGACTGTTAAGAGTGTTGAGAGTTTATTAAAATTTGACAGTCTGGAGCGTACGTTTCCATTCTAGTGGCGATGGGCGATAAGTTGTCCAACTCTATTGTTGAAAGTCCGACTGTAGAAGTTTGTTGCCCGAAGTCTTCAATTGCTTGATGACCGCTGTCTAACGGAAACACTGAGACTATATTAAATTTTTCTGAATGTTGGAAGATGTAGTGTTTGTGATCGATACTCGAGTAAACATGATGTAGTGTTTGTGATCGATACTCGAGTAAACATGACGTTGTCTCGAGCACACGGGGGTGGGGTAGTCAGTCACGTATTAGCCACGGGCGAGAACGGACGTCTACTTGCGCACTGGTGTGGTAACGAGCCAATTAACGTACCTTTTGTGACACGGAGTACTACATGTGGCGACGAGGTAAAAGGTTAGTGATAATATAAAAAAAAAACGGAGAGAGGAAGGTTGAATAAGTATGCGAGTACATTAATAAAATCGAATGGTCTAAAAACTTTATGCATTGGATGTATAATTGATTACCGGAGGGTCAACATAAAATATATATACTTCTATCCTAAAAAAATAAATAAACAATAAAGTGTATCTAAACACTACAGAAGATCTCATGATTTTTTTCTTTTTTCTAAATGCTTTTGAGTCACTTTTGCGCTTGTAGGTTAAATCTTGCGAGATCAATTAGACATCCCTTTGTACTAAAGACGTGCAATTTTACATATTGCTTTGTTCTGATGACAATGCATTTTCGATAAACATGCTACTTTATACTCAGTTTTGGCTCTAGATGAGGGAACGCCTTTATGGTTAACATTAAAATCACAAAACATTTTGCTTCAGTATATTGCCACTATAAAAGTGTGTATTTAGTGTTAAACTATTATATAATAATTATAATATATTATATAAAAAATAAAATGCCATAAATAGGAACATTGCCTTGAGATCAAAATCCGATAGAACAACAAAAAAATCGAATGAGGAATTTGATTTTACATACACGTGAGTTTCACGTAGCCCATTAATCTTCATTTTCCTCCATATGTTGGCTTTCTTATTGAACAGAGGAAAAAAGGGAAAGCCATTAACTTTTTGTACTTTAATAAATAGAGTTACACACAGTTAAAGATACTACAATACATTGACATACAAACGGCGCTATTCAATGAACTACGAGGAGGTTGCATTGAGCATTGTGCCGTCAGCGATAAAACGGTATAAATCATCTGATACGATTCGGGTACCAGGCGCCCAGCGCTCACTAGGAGATAATCCGAGAAGATTGACGATTACCACATGCTCCCCGGCCAGACGCCCCCTCGGTCCCGTACCCCGGGGCAGTTGTAGGAAAGCGAAAATTTCTATCGGATTACGATCTCAAAGCAAGTTTTATTCCAGTCGTAAACTTGCGTTATCCCAAGCTTATCGATAATGCTGTTAAACTCTGGATAACACCATTTCTACACTAATGCTCTTGTTTGCTAGGATTTAGTGTTGAGTAAATGTAGGTAATTGTTATTTCGTTTTATTATGTGATTAGTACCCTTGCGGAAGAACAATAATCCTAAGTAATTTAAACCGCGCCGCAACAATTGTCTCGTTTTTCCATGTATTTTCATATTTTCTCATTTTATCTCTAGACGGGTTTTCCTACATGTGTAAATTACAAACATGTTGATGACCCATGTGTATGCCAGATCACCGTACCGATGGTGTTAGGATCGACGGCCTAGGATGCCATCATATCACAAAGTATAAATGCAATACAGTGTAATATATATCGGTGAGGCCATGAATCTCCAGTGAAGGTCCAGGGACGGACCTCTTTATTCTACAGCGCTTGCCTGATGCAGAGGCTGGCATATAAGAAATGTCATGTCATATTTAGATTAGGGAATTGTCAAGAATGTAGAACAGATTATTATTGATCACGTAGTGTTGAAGTACTTTGGAATATTGATGTGAATGTTAGGAGAACTGGAAATATATCATGGTGCAAAGTAAAAGGAATATCATTTCATAACCAATACCATAGAATACCTCCTTCTGCTACATCAGAAGTGATCGACGAAACATGCCCACAAATCGGAAAATAAATGAGGAATGACACTAGTTCGGATGACATTTGAAGAAAATTTTGCAATGAGAAATGAAACAATACAAAACGCGATGAAATGAGAATGTGGAAGTTCATAATATAATCGACGTGGACAATGCAAAACGTAGTGATGCGACTCAGTGGAGCTAGAGTTCATATAAACCAAGCCACCCAATGTGTCATGATGACCGAAGGAGTATGGATCGCAGATAAGTAGCCTTAGTCTAGCATCAAATGTGTTATCATACGAGTAACCTGATATCATACGAGTCAAATTAACCTTATTTATTTTTCAGTTGCGGAAAATCGATAAGACATGAAATAATAATCTACCACGTGAAACCAAGAGACCCAGGAGCTAACACTGAAACCGATGATTTGCTTGGAGACATGTCTGCTGCAGGTGTAAGTCACGTAGAGAAACTATGGTCGGTCTGGTAGTATAGTAAAAGAAGGTTTAATGATGATGATATGATGATATCGATTTAATGTGTCGCAACAATGGCTATTGTAAAAAAAGTGAGAAAAAATAAAGAGGAAAGTAAAAACAGAAGTAAAAAAAATAGTACCTACTAAAAAAAAGTGTAAAAAAGAGTGAAAAAAGAGAAAAGTGAAAATGAAAGGTAAAAAAAAGAGTACCTAGTAACAAAATGGAATTACAAAAAAAAATTGAGTAAAAAAAGGATGTAAAAAAAGGTGTCAAAAAAAAATGAAAAAAAAGGAAAGAAGTGTGAATAGAGTCCGGGCCAGCATAGAACTGAAGGGGCGATGTACCTGAAGAGTCTTGGAGAGACTGGGCCAGGAGTCTGCAGGGTTTGAACCGGACCAGACGACAATGACATAATTGCGACGTTTCGTAGAGTTTTATGAACCAGATTGGTAACCAAATGGCCAGACCATAGTTCTCTCCACTATGTTTTAAGTGTCCACATTTAAAAAATATCAGACTTAATGAGCGAATTATTCTTGACTATAAATTAATAATGATGAATGATAAAAATGAATATGAGTGAGGTTAATGTAGTCAGAATAGCCGAGCAAGATACTGTTGAGACTATTTTTACAGAATTCTTATTATCCACACGAGGCCGTGCGGGTCGTCAGCGATGGCCGCGTGAGTGAACACAAAAACAACGTGTTTCGGACCCAGCAGTTAGAGCAGACCACATGCTTTGATCCAGTGATGACGTACCAAGATAAATTAATCCGCGCACGAGGACGAGCGCACGTCAGGATAGCCGTATCGGTGAGGCCATGAATCTCCAGTGAAGGTCCAGGGACGGACCTCTTTATTCTACAGCGCTTGCCTGATGCAGAGGCTGGCATATAAGAAATGTCATGTCATATTTAGATTAGGGAATTGTCAAGAATGTAGAACAGATTATTATTGATCACGTAGTGTTGAAGTACTTTGGAATATTGATGTGAATGTTAGGAGAACTGGAAATATATCATGGTGCAAAGTAAAAGGAATATCATTTCATAACCAATACCATAGAATACCTCCTTCTGCTACATATACATACATATGTATAAGAATAATTATAAAATTAATTTGATAAGTAAGTTTTTACAAATGGTTTTTACATATTAATAACATTCGTGCAAACATGAATGCACCGGTGGTGCCGGTTTGTTTTCTGTATGTGCTGGTGGCGCCATCTACGCCGAACTTTGCGTAATGTTCCCTATTGCTGAATAGTCAACATGTTCGTAAACGAGACGGTACTTATTTTATTTATATTATTATTCAGGAAACGTACCTAAACTTAAACAAACCAAAAAGAAATGTTTACCTACATAAATAGAGGGGGAACGCCGCCGCCGTGGGCGCGCGGGTGGCCGCTTGTTGTATTTTGTTCTATAGAGCGCCATATATTTGTGTTTTAGCGTCCCAGCACACGGGCTTCACGCCTCAGCCACAAACGCCGCCACGAGAAGCTAGAAGCGGCCACAACGGTGGCTTAAGCGCGCGGCAGCCGTTTGTGGCCAGTGGTTGACACTCGCCCCGTCCGTGCGCCTTGTCCGCTTTCTATATCAAGTCCATAACACGAAACATTATTACATTATTTTATCCCCTGCTTACCAAACTCTTTTGCTGACTGTACGTCACCTGCAGAGAAAAGTAACCCACCTGTCTATTAAAACTGTTTAACAGATGGGTTACTTTTCTCTGCAGGGGACCGTACATGGATATGACATCCTAACTGGTGCGAACAGTTACCTCTCCAAAACGCAATGATAGTGCCAGAACGCGTTTTAGTTGAGAAGTTCAGTTGACGGATGATTTCCCGAAGTGCTACCCAAGTTAGACGGTGAGTAGCTCTTCGCTGATTAAACGGATTAGTTCAACCGACGCGATGACAGCGTTCCCATTGCACCACGGCTTACAAGGAGACGGGTACCCAAATCGAACTGTGGTTCCGTGTGTATGTAGTCTCTCTCTCTCTCTTCTATATTAATTCCTCTGTCCTTTATAAGTTCTAATATTAAAAAGTTATAAATTATCCAATTCGCGGTTGAATAATGTATGAAAGTCGAAAAGAAATTGTCTATAACGAGTTATTAAATTAATTTTTTTTTCATAATTTAGGATTTTTTTCTCAGCAATGACCACGCTTACGCTTACGGTTACGTAGTACGCTTTACGGTTTGAAGATATGGATGTACTTACTGAGTACTAAATACACGTGGAACTACAGTTGGATTTGAGTAGCCCACAGCCCACACTATTGCCTTCTCCTTGTTAGTTTACGTAAACATTCGTCTTCGTTTGTCAATGAGCAGGTAAGCACTTGTACGTAACAAGTATTATTTTATATGGTTGAAACATTTGATGCTATTCGGCATAGTAAGCGAAAAAGCTTTTTTCTTTTTCTTCTCTTTTACTTGGCCGATAATACATCAGTGAATACGTTAATATGACTTTGGTGTTTAAAGGCGACGATACCCATTTACCATCAGCTCGGCTATTCACAGAAAATAAACCAGATTTTCGAATGTTCTCTAATATTAAATTGGTTTGGAAGGTTTTGATTGCGTAAATAGTAGAAATTCATAACTTTCTAAAAATACTAATATTGCTACTAAACATTGAATACTATTTCAATGTTTGTATCATCAAACAAAGTATTTATTCCCATTGCAGATTTTTCCAAATTGCTCGTCCGATCAAACCCGCTTTCTTCTTCAATTCTCTAGACCAATTGGACTTAAAAATTATGTATAATTTAAAAGTAAATTATATTTGTATAAAGAAAAAAAATCGTTTCAGTGTTATCATAATTATCTCTTGTAGATAATGTTTACAAAATACAAATGTGACATTATTTACCTTATTATACTTAAGTCAACAAAAATGTAGTCTGTAGATACCATGGACACAAACTGCAGGTAAGTTAGAACCATTATGGTAAAGAGTTGACGGGGCGATTAGACGGCAAAATGTATTTGACTTAACGTTCCCTCCATAGTTGATGGCCGCCCATGAAATACCCTAAATCTGTGGGACTGATAACATAATTTAACTATAATAATTTAACGAAAATTTCTGCACAAAATTTTTTTGTCCGATTTGCTTACTTGAATTGAATTTATAAAAAAAATCTTCATAGAATTTTGGAAATAGTCATTTCATAATGGGGCGAAATAAAGGGCTTCATAAAGGGGGTAAAAGTGGGTATGATTTACTTGAAACTTCGAATTTAATCTGTGTGATTGATTATGTGTTATGGATTAATTATTAAAGAATTTATCAAAATTGGTAAAAGGAGATGTCGAGAGCACAAAAGATATTATAATAAAATATGAAGTTTACAACAGAAACGAATGGTACCTACGACTATCAACAAGTCTATTTGCAAAATGGCGCTTTTAGCGGTGATGCGTTAGTTGTGTGTGCTCTTCTAAATATTAAAAACAAACAGGCCAAGTGCGTGTCAGGCCACGCACCATGTAGAGTTCTAAAGGTGTTAGTTTATCGACTTTTGCTCGCAGTTTATCGGCTGTTGCTCGCAGCTTCGCACGCGAAAATATTGCTTATATTTATCCACTATTTCACAACGTTGAAAGTAGAATTTTGAAAAATCCTTCCTAAGTTGATGCCTACATCATAAGAGGAATACGTGTGCGAAATTTAAGTATCTAGCCCTAAGGGTTTGGCCTGTGCGTTGATACATCACTCATTACCTTTTGCCTTTTATGTACCTAGCCGTGACAGTTTTCCTTATAATTTCATCATATAACCTATTTTCGTGAATTTTTTCACTAGCGTCCATCTCCAACCCTTTAACTTTCAAGGGGATCTCCCCCCCCCTCCCCCCGCTTGACTCTAAGCAAACTGAATATTTCACAAACGAGCTGAATTGAAAAACGGTTTTAGCGGACCCATAATATTTTTGAAAGACATTTTCAACGATACCTCACAGTATGGGGTACGCGACGAAAAAAACTATCCCCATGTTACCAGTATGGGAGGTACCTTGAATAAAAATATTTTTCAATATTTTATTTTCCGATTTTTGAGTTTTAATAAATATTTATATTTATGCCAAATTACAGTTTTCTAGCACTAAGGGTTTAGATGCTTTGCTTCGGACAGACGGAGACAGACTTCGGAACCCTAAAAATATAATCTTCAGCTAACTTTTAAGTAAGTAATCCAACAGAAAGTTTTTTCCCTTGAGTTTCGTATGCAGGTAACATTATTAATACATGCACATACTACCTACCCCTTAAAGTTTCATGAAGTTTCATTAGAGACTGTGTGATATGTGTTTCCGCCATAGGAAATGACGACTCTCTTTTTTGGTTCTACTGAATTCGAATGATTGCATGGGCCACCTGACGGGCTCGGCTGGATCGCAGGACTGAATAATTAAAGACATCAACTTCTGAACAGTTGTATTTCGACTGAATTTAGTACAATTTACATAGTTCTGAACTTAATTATACTGAAGACGACCGTTCGGGCCGAGACGCGCTTGTGGCAGAGAGAGCGTACCACAGGGTAATTACAAAACACTGAAAAATGATTGCGGCTTCGTACTGATTTTTATACAGCTAAACAAGTTACTTTACACAGTAATAATTACATGTGAATTTGCGTGAACAGAGACAATGTTCAATAATACGTTTATCTGTCACATTTACATCTATGAGAATCGAATCCTGGACTACAATGGTACTACGAGCTACGGGGTTGTCATAATGGACAAGTAAATACAGTTTATTACAGTAGCCCAACATACTGTTTACTAAACCGTCCATTTTGCACATTGAAGTATAATGACATAGAACAGACATCTCGAACAAAATGTGTGTCCCGAAACCGCGATGACGTGTTCTTTTTTCAAACTCTAGAAGGTGATTTACATAGAGTAACTTTGTATATGACACTTGCCGAACCACGACAAACAGTCAACGACTCTAAATCTTTAGCTCTTCCAAATGTTTGATTTAATGTTTAATTGAATTCACTGAGTAATGTAATACACATAATTTATTATTTACCAAAGAGTAGGTACTATAGTCATTCTTATCGGGCTTATTTATTTGTCCATTAACACGCTTTCTTGCCAAGTGTGTAAGCCCGACTCATGATTTTTTCAATTCAATTCAATTGACTGACCTGAACTGACTGAACTGACTTGAATTGATTCAAGTCAATTTATTTGCATTTAATTCAAAAATGGCGGGAATATTCCACAATAATTGAAATAAATTCGTTTTAGTTGATTTAAGTTAATATTTTGTTTTCTTACTGATGATAAGTAATACCATTTTCTTTTTTGTATTTTTTTACGTGCAATTGTGACAGGTTCTCATCACGCAAGACGGCATTTTTTCAGTTTGTTACTAAACAATTTTGGCATGCGGCCGCAATGAACGCAGGTGAGTGACAAGCAAGTGCGTGAATGAAGTGAGCCACCCTGGCCACAATGAATGCACCCGACTCAATGTTCGGGGTGTCTGTTCTATACGAAGTAATAGTACTTCAATGATTTTGCAATATATTATCATCATTGGCATTCGTATGCGAAGCTCGGAATAAGTGAAATTGCCTATGAATTCCGTGTGAACGTAGGTACTCTGTAATCCAATCATGTGGTTTGGTCGTCCCAATTCACTTTATAGCGGGTCTAAATGGCCTCAATTTTAAATCAACTCTACTTCCTTTTCCCTAACAACGCATAAATATTGTTTTTTTTTAAATTTTACACTACATTTGGTGATACGTTCTGCTACATAAAAAAATTAAAAACATATAGCCTAGCGCTCGTCCCGCAGTTTTGCCCGCGTTTTTCGCGATATTAATTACCCTATAACCTAGTTCCAGTTTACTTGTGTACTTTTCATCAAAATCTGTTCAGTAATTTTTATGTGAAAAAGTAACAAACATTCTCACAAACATTCACATTTCTAATATTAGTAGGATGCAGTGTTGCCAGGTCCAAAAACTGGATTACGGTAGATTCTTCTGTGTAATACCGTAGATTCTAATAGATTACGTTAGATTGTGTGAGATTTGAGGTGTTCCTACTAAAATCGGATTTTTCTGTGGGTCAAAATAGGATAAAATTACTATACTAAACACACTAAAAACCGTTACGGTAGATCGAAGCTGAATACGGTACATCTACCATAAATATGTGGTACCTGGCGATACTGGTTGTATGTGAAACTTTGTGAAGATCTTTAGTTGTTAATATTTGTATCATGCCCTAACAGTCGTATGGATTAAGATTTAAACTTTGCACACAGACAGACCGTGTCCAGGATTAGATTTTATCCCGGTTGTATGTTCCTCTGGGAGGATTTGGACGTTTATAAGTTTGTGATTTCGTATTATGAAACCAGTCTTCTACGGCCGAAGCAGTACCGGACTTATATTTTTTATGAGTGTAGGCCAATTTATTTCCGCCGCCCCATGTACCTTTCTAAAATAAAAATTTTCCATTCATAGTAAGGAAGGCACTGAATTAGTCACTAAGAAAGTGCGTAAAGAAACAAAAATTACAATTTTTTACGGCACTTTTTAATAGCAAAATCATCTATAATCTCATCTTCTGAAATCTGCCGCCCCTAGGACGCTGCCGCCCCTAGGCCGCGGCCTATACGACCTATTGACAAATTCAGGACTGGGCCGAAGTCTAGATTGAAACCACAGACATGTATATCTATGTCTGTGATTGAAACGAACGTTTGACGTTTCCTAGAGAGTTCGGCGATGCTCCATAGATGGCGGCAAAGAGATCGATGCAGAACTTGTGCTGCGCTTCGACAAATATAATTATAGTATTCAAATATCAATTATTTATCGTTTCAATTATATCGTAAGCCAATAAAAACCGATGAGTACAACCAGATGTATAAAAAGTCCTTGAATTGTATTGATAGCCTGCATTTTTGAAGTTTGTTAATAAATATCAGTAATAAAACTTAGGTACTTATAAAAGTGTATAAATAACAACTAGATGTTAAAATTTAGTATTTTACACTCGCGTGAACCCGACAACGAAACGCAGCTAACATACAAAAGCAATGGCTTAAGTTCTGAGTTCTGGGAAGGATATAAAAGTAAACTCCACTAACGTGGGGAACAATGAAGACACAAATGAAAATATAAGAATTAACTTTGGAGTTTGGGAAAAATTTTACAATGCGAAAACAGATTTTCTGTATACCTATATCAGCTTTAACGCCTCTCAACAGGGTTATAATAGTAATGTTTATAAGTAAAATTAATAATTTTACTACGATACAGGTACTCACGATATATATAATATTTTGTAACTCAATATTACGTATAT
>OZ010682.1:1552930-1611790 GCA_963932265.1 Thymelicus lineola | reverse complement strand
GCAAGGATATACATGTTTATTTAAACTTCTGGTAGAATACCATTTTTAAAAATATGTTTTAGTTTTTATTGCGAAATATTCGTAAGTGTTAGACACGTAAAAAAATTCATGGCAATAGCATCAAAAGGAAAACTATCATGGCTATATTATTATTAGCATACGTAGTTATTGAGTTCTATAAACTTAGAACTTCGAAACCCTATATTACCAGTGACCTGACACGCTATTAGCCGGTTTTTTAACCAACTTCAAAAAAGTAGCAGGTTCTCAGTTCGACTGTTATAAACAAAAATTGACTTTAACATAATTTGAAAAATCAATCTTTAAACGGTTTAATTCAGGGAATGTTTATACGAAACTCCGTCATTTTTAGGGTTCTGAAGTAAAATCGGAACCCTAATAGCTTCGTCATGTCCGTCCGTCAGTCTGTCCGTCTGTCCAAAGCAAAGCGCCGAGAACCTTAGTGCTAGAAAGCTATAATTTGGCATGGATATACATATTTATTAAAACTCCAAAATCGTAGAATAAACTACTGAAAAAACTTTTTTTTTCGTGGTACCTCCACTACAGGTAACGTGAGCATTATTTTTTTATTCATCCCTATAGTGTGGGGTATCGTTGAAAAGTTTTTTCAAAAATATTATTCTTTTGAGACCATTTTTGGATGTAGAGTTCCGTTTGCGAAATATTTGGCTTGAAAGTGCTAATTTTGGGTACCCAAGTCAAGTGTCCCCCCCTAACGGCTAAACGGTTGGAGTTGGACAAGTGAAAACATTCTCAAAAATAGGTTATACGATGGATTTATAAGGAAAACTATCAAGGTTATGTTAACATACGTATCGTAGTTAATGAGTAATAGTCAATAAACTTACTACTTTGGAACCCAATATTGCACGTGGCCTGACACGCATTTGCCCGGTTTTTTAAGGTAAAACTGTGAAAGTTGGTAGTTAGTATGTAATCTATACTAATAATAAAGAGGAAAGATTTGATTGTTTGCATTGAATAGGCTCCGAAACTACTGAACCGATTTAAAAAATTCTTACACTGTTGGAAAGCTACACTATCCCCGAGTAACATAGGCTATATTATATTTTCAAAAAAATTACAGATCCTTAATAAAACTCCAATAATGTAACCCAAGGTGTAAAAAATAAAGAAAACCGAAGCAAAGCGAGGGCGGTTACTCGTCTTACATAAAACAAAAATAACTGTAACATGATTGTTTGGTAATACATTCCCTAAGGGCTAAAACTAGAGGTTGTAAGCTTAGAGTATGTTTGGAGTAAGAAGTTGTAAAACGAACAGATGAGTCACCTCATGGTAAGTGGTCACTATCGCCAATGTACATTAGCAACGCTAAAGGAATCACTGATTTGCTGCTGCCCAAAAAGAAAAGAAAGATATTTTTTTGTGTATTCTGTAAAATTACAATGTAAATTTAAAATTCAAAAACTCTCAGGCCCTGACTTAAACCTCTAAATTCTAAAAAGTTCAATTATTTTGGGACCTTTTCTATGGGTGGGTCTTTAATGGCTCACTACTGAACACTCACTCTTGAGGACGCCTAGAGCATACTCCACCACTTTGCTCCAGTGTGGATTGATGGAGGGATTAGAAATCAACCCAAGTGTCGGAAGTCATTACGCCGGGCGAGGACCTTCAATATGTCATAACGACTGTTACCTTACGACAACAACCGGGACCGACAGCCTTACGTGCCCTCCGAAGCTCGGAGAGCTCAAGAATTTTTTGCCACTAGCGGTCACCTATCCAACTACCGACCGCACTCGCTATTGTTTAACTTCATCGATTACTATTAGAACCGACACAAGCCGCTGCGCCCGGGCTATGAATTCTTCTCCCGATGGGTAATTAATGGGTTCTAAGAACATGTCACTTTTGCTGTAATTTTGGTGAAGAGTTTAGTATCTTGCTGACTACCAATCACGCTACAATATCAGATCGTAGTTATCATTTCATTATCAACACTAAAGATTTGTTTAATATTTTACTCATTTACATAATACGATATATGTACTAAGTATAGGTGTTTTAGCTTCAACCCATAATGGACTATTACTAGGCACGGGTCTCCTCTCTTCATAGTATGGACAAGTTTGCTGTCAATTTATGAAAAACATGTTTTATACTGAAGGGATCTTTATTTTCGGCGTACGAAGTCGCGGGTAACAGCTAGTAACAAATATTTGCGTACAAAATATACAGGACTTTTGGCAATGAATGCTAACACGCTCATTCCTGCACTAGGATATCTTGTGTCGCCGGTGGTATGGACAATACGAACAACACTGAAAGGCCCTCCCCTTTCAGCTTTCACTTCTTAGCGCGAATTCATAGCTGCGATCTCTGCGCTGTGACGCGTCAAATCATCCGTGACTTACTAGCTTACTGATTGGACTCGCTGAAAATCAGCACCGTAACCAACTACGGCATTATGCTTAGTGAGCTCCATTTTCTAGGCCACCGGACACATGTGAGCATAATATATACATTTTTTTTGTTACAAAATATATTTTTATTTCCTGTTTCCGATTTGAGTTAGTGTTTTCTCTCATAATTATGTTTATACTTTCAATTGTGTGGAATTGTGGAATCATCATTTATTCTATTCTCTTCTATTCCAAATAAACCAACACAAATATACACGACTCGAGAACAAACATTTATCTGACACATTTTCTGTCATTTATTTTAGTACTCAAAGGAGCAGTCATGCCGTATTGAATATTTTATTGCCAGCTAGTTACTAGCGAAAGCCAAATCCCCCATAAAGCAGACCGTCTCAGTGGTTTAACCAGCAATCCTATAATCGTAAAAGTATCAGGGCGTCAGGAGGCAAAACGTGCAATATTGTAAGAGCAATAATATAATACCCACCACAAACTTTGATCGGAGTTCCAATGGACACACAGTTCTATGGAATGGGCAACAAGTAGTTAACAAATTGCGTGGTGATTTGGTGACGTAAATTCACAATATAACCACAGAAGAAATAATAGTACTTATAATATATAACTTTTAGTTTTGTAAGAAAACTATCATGCAGTGCAAGCTAAAAAATACTTATTTATATGGCAGATGCTATAGCATTCGTTTGAAATTAGCAAAATAATGTTGTGATTTGTGAAGTGAGTAATTTAATTAGGAATGGCTTCAACCCATTAATGGCCCACTACTGGGCACGGGTCTCTCCTCTTGAAGAGGCGTAGAGCATACTCCACCACGCTGCTCCAGTGCGGATTGGTGGAGGAATAATAATAAAGGTGGAGGAATAATAATAAAGGTGGAGGAATAATAATTAGGAATAATAATAAAGTATAATTTTTATACGGATATAATTAAGTGATTGATTGGGAATAGCTCCATCAATCCATCTGTTGAAGGGTTTATAACTAAGCCTCAGACTCAAGACGGCTCCATTTGCTCATTGGCAGTAATTAACCGAGATTACCAAATTCGGGTGTGATCGGTTGGACCGTCATTACCTACTTCTACTAATACATCCTTTCATGGAGAACACGCTAAGCCTTTGGCCTCAATTGCTTTCGTTAAATAGCACTTTGCTCAGCCATTGATAAGAGTATGAACATTCATATTCAATATTTATTATTGGCTAATGGCCAACCCATCCGTATTGGAGCAGTGTGATAAATTACTCGCTAAGTTACCACAATTGAAAACAGAGCTCTGCATGCTAATTCCTTTTCAGGCTTACATACGTACTCAAAGGGTGGGAACGGGACGTTTACTGGGTACCTACATTTTACGGTGGCCGCTGTAAGTACAAATAGGAGAAATATTATAAGTTTAATAATAAATATCCCCATCAATACAATTTTTTTCGGCATTTTTCTCATATAAAATTCGGCATATAAAAAGTATGATATTATTTTGGTGTAAATATTTAAATGACAATAAACTAGTCCCTCCATTTGTAAGTATGATTCACACATGGCCGGTTTTTCTTCTTTTATGCTAATAATGAAATAAATGATATAATTCATTGTTTTACTAACTGTATTAACGTGTGTATCGGAAGTGGGTCGCCGTTTAATTTTATTTAACTTCGAAACTTGTTAGGAAGACGTGTAAAACTGCCTTCCTCTGCTAGATCTGTTTGTGAAGTTGTTCTCCGTATACAAGGATTAATTTTATAACTCGGACAGAAGTAGAACGAACGATATATCCGTTCCTTAGAACCTTAATGCTGGTCTTACACGATCAAGTATACTTGTCAAGTTCGTAGCGGACTCGACGCGGCATCCAGTAAACACGGTGTACCACGGTATGGTTATCTGGCCATATAGCTATCTCATGTAAACTGGATGCCGCGTCAAGTTAAACTGCAAACTTGACAAGTACACTTGATCGTGTATGGCCAGCTTTAATACAATCGTTATGTCGCTTACTGCGACACTGGAGCGATGGTTGCTCAATAAAAGATGTTTCTTGAATTCACAAACTGTATTCAGTACTTTTCCTAACACAAATATCATCTGATTTAACTAGGTTTCGTCTTAACGTGAAGGAGGGCGTGTCCCGTCTCTAACGCGATTACTTTGTATTCACTATGCAAGATTAACAGAAGGTTTTACAATAAAAAAAATATTTTAAAAGTACCGACATTTATCGACTCCTGAACAATTCGAGGAGCAAAGAAATTAAGCATTTAAAAATGTCTTTTTTGATGTAGGCGCGAACATCCTCCCGGCCTTAGAGTAATAATATATACTATAGAGCGCGAGTATTACACAAACGGCATCGTACGCATCGTAGGCAGATGATCTATAGATACGTATATCGATGCGTGTATGACAGATAGGGATGTATCAATTACGTGCCGATCGGCAACGAGGTATCGATAAGTTATTTCGATAAGTTATCTTATTTCCTACTATTAAACGAGATTTTTTTGTATAAATATGTATGTTTATAAACGTCTTTTTCAATGCTGCCTCATACTAAATGATTTACAGTTCGTCTGCAAATAATTCAAATAATCTTTGCTTTTAAAAAATAATGACGTTATGTAGCAAATTGATACTTCCTTTGATAAATATTAATATTTTTTTAATAAATAAAATATAATTCATTTTATTTTTACACTCTTATTTGCTGTTTAGAGATTAGGCAAACCTCTTTTTATCCTCTAGCAGTTAGGATCATTTGATATCGGTATAGCCAATAATTTATGGCAATAATCGCATCGGCAAAATCCGTTCCATACAAAGTATATTAAATATCGACTACAGCGTTAGTCACGTACATCACTAGAGTCTCGCGTGGGGAGCGCTACGGGAGCGTGGGTGAGCGCGGTGCGCGGGCGGTCTTGTGCTTGCCCGCCCCTCACCCCGCGATGCGAGATATGTTTTCATAAAAATAAATACAAAAATCAACTTACCGATGATATGTGATACTGGATTTCAATTTTGTGTGTTTCCTACTATCGTTTTTGCAAGATGGGACTGCACATTTGACCATTTTGATAGGTAAATATTTAAAAATCTCTCTAGAACCGCACACCGCTAGCATTCAATTACGACTACAAGCGCTCGCGGCGGGAACGTCGTGTTGTTCTCACCCGTGCCTACTGTTCCCACTTCGTTGCTCGCGCTCTATAGTATATATTATTACTCTAAGCTCCCGGCCGTTAAAAGTCTCCGACTTTTAACCTTCGCTGCACTGCTCCGTCGTCGCTAGTGGAGGGCAGAGTCGCGTGAAGGGCCACACCACACATCACCACACCACACACCACATCCACTTGTAGTCTGCACATCTGCTACACGGCTGACTCCGTCAGGACCAGGGAACAGCTTTGTGATGCGACCCATACGCCAACATAATGGAGGAAGGTTTTCTTCTTGTAGTAGCACCAGATCACCAACACCCAGTGAAGCATCATTGGTGCGCCATTTCGACCTTTGCTGGAGCTCGGATAGTTAGATATTCCTTTTGCCATCTGCGCCAAAAATGCTGTCTGATTTGCTCGAGCCTTTGTATCGTTTCAGCTGAGTAGCCCTGCAGTCTTCGAAGCTCGGTGAAGGCAGCGCAGTCAGCGGTCTTCCGAGTAGAAGTGCCCTGGGGTGAGGACAAGGAGATCGTTTGGAGACAAGGACATGGGATAAAGCGGACAACTATTTAAAATGGCTTCCACTTGTGCGAATAATGTGGCTATCTCTTCAAACGTCAAATGTGTGTTGCCCATGACACGTCTTGTTTAGCCGAATGACAAATAAATCAATGAACGAACAAATAAATAAATTTATGAATTTTGCCGATTTTACCCCGGCCTCCCAAATACCGAAAAGTGGGGCGCGTGCGCAGGAGAAAATAGAAACTTAATTTCTTCTTCGTTTGAAATCTAAAATACCCTTACGGTTATCTCTTAAAAATTACCAATTTCCTTAGCTGCACCTACGAAGTTACGACCGTTGTCACTAAAGATCTCTGCAGGTTTCCCCTGACGAGATATAAACCTACGCAAGGTAAGAATGAAGGCGTCCTTTGAGAGATTACTAACGGCTTCTAGGTGTACACATTTGAATCTTAGACTTATAAAGATACAGAGATAGCATTTGATGACCCTAGATCCGCGGCCTTTCCTATTAAGGATAAGAAAAGGTCCGGCGAAATCAATTCCTACGCTAAGAAATGGGAAATCCTCCGTGACTCGCTGGGAAGGTAAGTTTCCCAATATAGGCGATAATGTCTTACCCTGCAACCGCCTGAATTTAATGCAGTTATGAACAGACTTCCATTCCATTAACGGGCCACACATATTGTCTCACGCTAGCAAGAAGAAGCTGTGGTCCAGCATGTATATTGTGAAGGTGTTCCCTTTCAAATATAAGCTTAGTAAAATGGTGCGAAGAGTGTAGCAAGATAGGGTGTTTGCTATTATACGGTATAGTAGAAGCATCGAGACGACCTCCTACTCGAATTAAACCATCTGTATCCATAAAGGGTGTGAGTGAAATAATTTTAGAATTTGAACAAATAGGTTTTCCTGTAGAAAGTAGACCATACTCATCAGGAAAAGTTTCTTGTTGTGCCTTACGACATAAAAGATGAAATGACGATTGCAACTCCTCGAGGCTAAGAGCGTTAATACGTCTGAGTGATTTAGGATTACGTAGATTATAAAAATATATTAATACATAGCCACGTTTAATTTTATTTAAGCTATTATTTTCAATGGAATTATATTTTAATATGAATCATTATTTCTTTTACCGATGTTTGATTTTATTTCAGAAAATATTAGAATTAGGTAAGGTAAGGTAAACAAAATCATTAGAAAATTTACGCCAAGCGTTTTCTATTTCGGTAGGAACAGGATCATCCCACCCAAGTTTAACAAGCCAAAGCTGCTTCATTATTACTTTAGGTATAATAATACAGGGGCTAACAAAACCAAGTGGGTAAAAATTTTTAAATTACGTAGATAGAATATAATAATAATAAATAATAAAAAAGCCTTTTCTTAGTTTGATTGAAAGAGTCACCCAGACAGTCAGGTGATTCACTAAGAGGTAACTTAACTAAAAGTCTGCCATTTACTAAGTGGCGAGTGTGTTTCAAGTAATGTTCACATAATGCTCGCTCACCTTCATTTAAATGGGACTTTGATGGGATTTCTTCTAGTTCCCAGAATTTTCTTAATGTATGCTCTGTATTGTCACAAGACAAAAATTTGCAAGAATATTTGTAGATTTATTTTTTGATTGTTGATGTTGATGGCGTTGTTTATGTTGCAGGGGGACCTCTAATTAACCAACCCAATTTTGAATTATGTAACTTAGGAAGGTTAGGTCCTAATGACCGCTGCTCACAACCTATTAAATCCCAAAACAAATCTGAGCCTATGAGTATGTCAATAGAAGAAGGCTGATAGAATTTGGGATCCGCTAATGTAATATTATTTAGAATTTTTAAAGAATTAATGTTTATAAATGTGTGAGGAACTGAACCCGTTAGTTCGTTCAATATGAAGAAGTTTGAAATAACGCTAAATGTTGAAGACTTTGATTTTAATTGGGCAATGCAATAACCGGTAACTGTGCCTGAATCATTGTTGCCAAAACCAATAATAATTTTTGTAGCGTTAATAGGTTTCGCCTCTAACGACAACCGTTGTTTTATGTTCGAACTTATAAAAGAAGATTGTTATAGTTGGTCAGCGTCTCAGAAGGAGTGCTGGAATTCGATGAAGGCTCGGCTGTACTAGAAGGCGAATGTAATATTGTATTGTGTCTCTTGTTACATTCACGACAGTGTCCTAAACGACAACTGAAAGCAGAGTGACCAGACCTTAAACAATTAAGGCACAATTTTAATCTAGTGGCCTCCGCTATACGCTCGTTTATGCTCCGCGCCTTAAAAGAAGGACAACCGTATATCCTATGATCTGCAGAGTTGCAACATGGACAGAGTTTGTATGTGGACGGTTGAGACTGCGACTGTGTGGTATTGGTACTAATGTACGCATGTGATTTATAAGGTTTGTGTTCCTGTTTATTCGAATTAATTTCCACGCGACGTTTGACATTAGTACATTTAGCAATATCATCTGTTTTATTACGATGTAAAGACTCTAGTACGGACGCGCGATCATTTAAAAATTTAAAAAAATCCTTAAGAGTAGCTGTATCTGTGGTCAATGCGTTACGGTGTTCTTCCCATTTCCTAAACGTGTGATTGTCTAATTTGGAAGCGACTAAGTGGATTATAATTACATCCCAATGCTCGGTCACTTGTCCCAAGTTGGAAAGGGCACGCAAATTTTTTGTAACGTGGTCGACCAGGTAACGTAGTGATCTCTCAGATTCCTTGGCTATAGATTCAATATTTAACAAAGCAGTTAAATGATAACTTATTAATAATCGTTTATTGTCATAACGCTCAAGTAATAATTTCCAAGCTTCCTTATAGTTATTAGCAGATACTTCTAGGTTGGAGACAGTTCGTGCTGCTTCACCTTCTAAGTATGAGAGTAAGTAGTGAAACTTGTTAACTGAACTGATTTTATTATTATCGTGAATTAAAGATCTGAACGTGTCACGAAAAGCCATCCAGTGAAAGTACGATCCCTCAAACTTCGCGATCTGTATTAAAGGTAGCTTGAAACCCATTTCGTTATGATCGAAAGAGCACTGACTTACATTATGAACAATACTAGAATCATGGACGCCCTCATCCCTACTGTGCAACTGCAATAAATTTTGAGCCGTGACAATATTACTGATGAACTCCCCTTCAATGATTTCTCTTTCTTCAAGCTCATCGTCTAACCCAGTAGGATTAAAAATTTCAATTTGACTTTGTAAGTCGTCAAACCTTGAAGACAAAGTTTCAAATTTGCTAAGTTTAAGTGTGAGTTCCGCCCTTTCTGTATTAGTAAATGTCTCTAAGCAAGATAATTTTTCTAAATAATTCTTAAATTTTGTAACCTGTCCCTTGACGGAACTACGTCTGACAATTAATTCTGCCAATGTTTTGGCATCATCTCCTACACCCATTTTATTTGTGTATTAATCTACGTACGTTACGCAATAAAAAAATAAAAATAAAAAATTAATTTAAAAATGTTTCGCACGAACAAGAAATTAAGTTTAAAAATATAAAAGTTGAATTTAATATTATTACACTTATTTTAAAACAAAACAAAAAAATACGCTCACGCCCCTCCTTGTTGTATCTGACGCATGGGAGACCGAAGCCGTAGGCTGCGCTGCGACTGGCGCTGCACTGCTGCTACGTCGAACGGGATACGAGGATGGCCTGGAATGTTCGGCGAAAAATATGACTATATGGAATAGAAGAATACGGCGCGGTCTATTAAGCCGTAAATGCCTTTATTTCATTGATTGACTAAATAATGGAGATGTAACAAACTATTTTAATGTATTGAGTAGGTAGGTAGTAAAAAAGTCACGACGCAGAAATGAAACTATTTAGGAATTTAAGATCAAAATGGGCTATTATATTTTATAAATTGCAACAAGAATGTTCGTGGGGCACTTTAGTAACTATTTGAATAACGAAACCCGTTAAATAAAACGAAAAAGTACCATTAAAAAGTATGACGCAATACTTAGTACTATTGCGCGTTGACCTTTGAACCTGTAGCCAATATTAATTTGCACAAGTGAAAAAACCATTTAAAAATAGGTTGGAAAACGGGTATTGTGGCTCAAAAGGAAATTTAGGTACAGGGAAGGCACTTATATTCTGCTGCGCTGCGGTGTGACGTTGCAAGGGGCACGATCCGGCGATGTTAAATTCCTTTCGTCCTGTTGTTATATCTTGTAGGTATATTCCAAAGGCTGGGTGCGGCGCGGTGCTGACCGGCTGATGGCTGCGGCGCTGTGCTGACCAACTCCAGCTAGACCTTGAAACTGCGTAATGTCTTCGGACTCCACTTCGTGTCACAAGTCCTGTCACGGTCGCCAACTATGTCGCTTACTGCGACACTGGAGCGATGGTTGCTCAATAAAAGATGTTTCTTGAATTCACAAACTGTATTCAGTACTTTTCCTAACACAAATATCATCTGATTTAACTAGGTTTCGTCTTAACGTGAAGGAGGGCGTGTCCCGTCTCTAAGGCGATTACTTTGTATTCACTATGCAAGATTAACAGAAGGTTTTACAATAAAAAAAATATTTTAAAAGTACCGACATTTATCGACTCCTGAACAATTCGAGGAGCAAAGAAATTAAGCATTTAAAAATGTCTTTTTTGATGTAGGCGCGAACACGTTATTTTTGTCTAGTTAGGATGTTTAGTATGATACGCAATTGAAATGTTGTGAGGAAGATTATTGTGCACTTATTTATAGCTGGCAACACGTTGGTGATGTCTTTGTATCAAAGCCTACGGGTGGTGGTGTCCAATGCCTTTTATCTTTGAAGTGAAACTTCTATATCGATGTTGCGGCTATACCGCCATACACGCCTACATTAATACTACACATGTTTATATTACACATGTTAAACCTTATATGTACACAACAAACAAACAAACACACACACACACACACACACACACAACTTGCATAAACACACACACACACAGGTAGGTATTAGATCTTTATAAATAGGTACTACTGTTTAATTATGAAACTAAGTGTTTTTGAAGTGAAACTTCTTTAGAATCGTTAGTGATTTGAAACCGGATGCAACGACAGGTAAGATAATATAACAGCTAATTTCGACATGCAATTTAAATTCTCCGTAGCCCAATCGTCAGGACGTAGATTCACAATACCTGATGCGCAGGTTCGCATTTCACAGTATTTCATTTTTTTTAGTTTTATTTTTTTTTAGTTTTATTTTTATACTGTTTTTAAATACTTTCAAATGCTCTTTTAAAATTTTCAAAAAATTTTTTTTCATTCTAGTTTTATTTTTGCGTCGATATTGACGACACATTTCGGCATTACTTTTCGGCATCTTATAAAATTTATTATTTAGCACAACAAGATATAAAAATACTCACAAATAAGAGCTCTTTGCTGCGCAAACCCCTCGACAACAACACGTAAATTATTAAGTAGGTAGCATCTAGCAGCCGTCTTACACAAAATTACTGTAGCGCGCCATCTAGCAACTAACTAAGAAACAACAATCGGTTGGTCGATCGATTTTTCTTATGTTCGTGGTTACCTTTTAAAAAGTGCTAAGTTGTATTCATAGATGGCGCGAGGAACTAGGTAGAAGATTCGATTTATTGACCAAAATTTTGGAAAGTTTCACTTCTACCACGTGTGAATTGCACACATTTTAATTTTTTTTCTTTCTTATCTTTATTTACATTTTAAGACTATAATAAAATTGTAACAAAAGAATTGGGAAGGAACCGTCTCCCAGTCCACAGCTCACGCTTTTCTGGGAGTCAGGGCCCTTCGTCTTAAATGTACTCTCATTTATGGTCAATAAACATTATTATTATTAATACTTACAGATATGTACAGTGTCCTAGAAAGAATGAGAAATCCTGAAATACCTCATAGCTTCTATTATACAGCTTCAGTAAGCTTACAGCAAGTTTTAATTCTCGCTTGTTTTGACGTAACTAGGCCACCTGAATTTTAGTTAACTTCTACTAAACCATTATTATTAAGGTAGGTAATAACCAAAACTAAAATTCACAGGAGACTAACTATAGTTTAAAACAGCCCTCAATTTAAATTTACATAGCCTAGCAACATTTTAATGTTTGCGCTTTGAAGTTTTAATAACTGAGAGGACGCAAACAACGGTTAGTGGCACGTGAGGAACAATCTTGTTATGTGGGTTGTTCTAATACTACAGCCATGTTGCATATTATGTGTTAGGGGTTATGAAGGTTTAATTTGTTTAGGATAACTTTAATATGCTGTCAGGATAGGTCAGGATAGGGCATTGTTACACGAGAAGCGACAACGAAATTCGACATAAATCTGTTATGTAAGTATAATGTTATTTGTACTATTTAAGTAAATAACATATTGTGTTACCATTTTATTAATCTTATTACACAGAGACGAAGACTGATTAAAAAATCTAAAGACAATAAATAGGCTTGGTTTTTGAACATCATGTACCCACCTCATTTCCTTTGTATTCTGTACACTCAGAATTGGGGACCAAATGCTTCGAAATTAGGATTTTAACCTCGGAATTAGGTGCCTTTGACTTTTTGAATAATGTATTATATAATAACATTTTTAATGAACTTGTACATAATGACAAACTGCGAGGATATTTCAAAAATAAGATAAATAACGCTTCTGATAAAAATAGCCATCTCCACAGAGAGTAGGGTTGCCAGATGGTTGGGATTTGTCTGGATTGTCCCGAAATTTCACACAATAGTCCAGAGTCCTCACAAAATACAAAATGTGCCGACAGTTCACTCGATTCAACAGAACGCGTTTGCTGCCGCGGCGCCCACAGCCCGCCGCACGTGCTTTAGCCGTTTTTTTCGTCGTTAGCTCCTTTGCTGGCTATTGCCAAAAAAAATTTTTGCCCGAACAAATCCCGACTTTTTGAAGTTTGTCCAGATATTTCAGTCTTGCCGTCTGGTAACCCTAAAAGAGAGGTTTGACTTTGACAAATACTTTATTTTTACTGTTCTTTCTAGTTACGCTGAAAGTACCGCGGAATTAGATGACTGAAATTTAAATTTCCTTTTCCTAAGTATGCTTCCTTCATCGAATGAAGTGATTTTTTTTTATGTAGATACATAACTAATTAAGCTGAAAAAGTAAACCATATATATATATATATTATGTGTGCTACAGTACCTACTATTTATTTATAAGTAACAAAAACAAAAGCAATGAGGTTTTTCACTCCTATACAGTGGCTAGCAAGCTGTATGGTGTATGGAATGAGTTTTGAGATGTAGCGTTTTTTAATGGTTTTATTTTGCCCCCTTTGTGTCGAATCTTGCAAGCTGAATTAGAAAGACCTCCATTCATCCTACGGAGTAAAATTTTTGCTTATTGCCATAGTTCATAATCATATCATAATCACAATATATTTTTTGGTAAGCATGGCCTGATAATACTTTTAGGTTTAGCTTCAGACGAAGAACTTCTTAACGCTTAACAGCACGGTCACAATTGTTTTCTTTAGTTCCTATAATGGCACTATAAAACCATTTATGATATTTAGTTTTTAAACTTTTAATAACGTGAAACTGCTGTATACGTTGCCCCCTTGGTAATAAAAAACAAGTTAATATTATATATTAAAAACTAAATATAAGATTTTAGTGTCAACTGTCAATATACAATATACGTGTCAATATATGTGTACGAGTCTCGTACATTGAGCTTAGCGCAGCGTCCTTGTACCAAGCACGTAGTTGCTTAGCTGGGCGCGCAGAGTCCGTGAACACGTACGTTCAAGACGTGATTTAGCTCGTGTCTGACACCAATAAAACCCATGTCAATTAGCAACTTGAATTAGTGCAATAAACATCTACAGTCAGCTCGGTCATGTGTTTTACTCCCGAACCCCCAGCGGACGCACTCACGACGGCCACGCAGCTCCTGCATCCTCCTGATTGTACGAGTTACGCCGTACATTCAATATGTATTGGGTCTTTTCCTATGAAATTGGAGATTTGTATGAAAATTTTAAAATACATATAAAAATTTTGGTAATTTTTTATTTTAGCTAACTAATCAAAGTACTGGTCAAAATTATCTATACATATCTGCTAATTTGACGGCAGTTTGTTTATCCCTTTACTGTAGAAGTCTGCCAGATGGGAGACGGTGAAGTCAGGGAAAGCACTGCCTCTCGGGTGTTGAACTTTTCACCGCTTAAAAAAATTGTCTAAATTTTGAAAAAAGTAGAAATCTGTTGTAGCAAGGTACGGTGAGTACGGTGGATGATGGAGAGCTACCAGCTGTAATTCTTGTACCTTTGCGATCGTCTGTCGTGAAGTGTAAACTTGCACGGTATATTTTTTATACCATAATATAATTTAATGCGATAAGTGGCGATGTAGTCATTGAGAGATATAATTATATAATCATATAAAGATATAATTGCCGGTAATAATATCGCTAACGTAAATTAAACGTAATACTTATTTAATCTATAGACTTGTCACAGATACAATGAAATCTTAATAGAATTATGACGTATCTGTATTTCAATTTTGTTTATGGTTTTGTTTTCATCTGACATTCAACAGACTATAGAGCCTTATTTCCGTCTGAATACTTCCGTCCGAAAAATAATCTGAGTTACTCTCAAGTCGTGCCTAAAGAAGTTTTACTTCAAAAAGCTCGCTGGATTCTAATAACTTAATCCCTTGCAAGCCTCCTTCGCTTTCATTTCGTTTTATGACGGCTGCATAATTCAAGGACCGCGCGTCTGCTAAGTAGGCTTGCTAACAGATTTAAGAAGCTTTTTATAAGATCGTATGACGTCACGGTGATACCATTTGAAATGTTTTTATTCGATAAAACAAGAGCTTTGTCTCTGTGGGATTTGATTACCTTCTCCCTAGCCAAAGTGCCTTTCTAACAGACAGCGATTGTGGAATAAAATAATAATGTGGGGCATTTTTATGTTATATTCACGAATAAAAATTATCATGGGATAGTAATATGAAGCTTTGTCCATACTAATATTACAGTGAGAGTCCATACTAATATTACTCTTTGTATATTTCTTTGTCATGGAACAACTCAAATCTACTCAACCGATAAAAATACGTACAGTTGAATCTCCTCGTTATTTATGATGTTCTGGTACTCCTTGTTCAAGTTCGTTACAGTTTTCGTTAAATAATATTTTGTAAAGATATGTTTGACTTTATTAAGTTTTTGTTTTATTTCATTTGTGTCTTGATCTTCCTATTTTTTGTATCTTGTATTTTTTAATATGTGTGTGGCATTAAACGGTTTTATTATTATTATTATTATGTATCTCTTAAATTTCTCGGGTCCAAGATGTAAGCAGATCCGGTATTTTGGAAGGCTTGCGTGGGGACACAGGTCCAACACGCAGAAGCCCCTTTGAGAACATTAATAAAGTGCTTGTGTGGGACACAAGGTGGATACTACAATCGATTGCACAATCTGATACACCCGAAGATAGTCCCCACCGTGTGCACAACAACTATTTAGAATCTACAAAAACAAAAAAATCTATACTAAAACTGGGCTATTGGGATGAAATTCCGAGGGACTGGTTTCTGGGTTATGGGAAACTATGGACACCTGCCGTTCAGACTGTATAACAACTGAAAAAATGGCAGGTGGTGGCTCGCCACTCACTAAATGGGCCCCCGTAAAGCGGCGCATGCCTGGGGGCAACATTGGCGTGAGCAACTAGAGGGGTGTAGAGAGGTGCGGCACCGATTTCACCATCTAGGGGGGATTGAACCCCCATGAGCGGGTTTCCTCGTTATTACGCCATTAGACACTTCCACCCCCGAGCATATAGCTCTAGCGACTCCACTCTGGTCAGCCGGTTAAGGCAAGCACAGAGTTGGGGGCCTGTTCCTCGATCCTCACTTGAGGATAAGAAAAGGTCGAACCCCCGGGAGCACTCGGGTCCATGGTGTCGCTACTCACCAACAGCTCGCCACAAGCTGCCCTGTGGGCTTATTATTATTATTATGCGTTTTGACCTTAAGAGTATAATTATTTTTCTTTTTGAATGAAGACCTTTTGATGACAATTAAGAAGGATTCGAAACCAGTCAACTTGAGTAATAATGAAATAGTGATGTCCGTAGCGAAGTGGGAAATACAAGTGCGTGTATTGTGTAGTGTATTTCGTTGAAAATTGTTTCCATCTTGTCACGCATTTTTCCCTCGAATCAACCCGCTGAGTCCTTATCAATAACGTGTGCTACAGATGAACCAATAAGCCGGTTATAATGAGCCTTAGGGGAACACGGCTGCGTTATTATATTTCTTATTTCTACTTATTTCTCTGGAGAAAATATACAAGTTCCTCGACTTTTAAGGGTCTTTGCTTTGGATGTAAATTATTAAATCAATCTGGTATTCGGATTATTTCGGAGTGGCCTTTTAAATATCAGTATGGTCGTGAGTTTATATTATTCTTAACACACTTTATTATGCAACTGATAGGGGCTTAACCTCTTTTTATACATATAACACCAAGAGTTGAGCCTCATGTTGTTATATATATTTAAAGAGGTTTATTTATTAGTATAGATATGATCAATTTATAGCGCGAGATTCCTTTGCCTTTTAAATCTTTCGCGAATCGTAATAAAGGACATCTTCACTTGAATGTTCTGGAATCTCGTCAAATGTCACGCTTGACGAATCGAATTTCAAGTATTTCGGCACAAGAAATATAGTCCATCATTGATTGATGAGGACAAGAGATGGAGCGCAGAAAATATTTTTTGTACTCAATCTTACACAGAGATTGGCGGTAATAAGGAAATTGAATTTTTAATCCATCCATATTTTGTTTTCTATAGTATAGGTTTAGTATACGATGATGTAAGTTTACAATCATAAGCGCTAAGAGCTGCTTCTTGATTGCTATAGAAATGTATTATATTATATTCTGTGCTCAATGAATTCACTAGAATGACTTTTCACTTCGGCTTTATAATGCTTCTAGTTGTGTATTTTAAATAATCTTTGAACAATAAATTCAGAACCTTAATTTTCTCGTCAAGTCTGTGTAGAAAAATGTTAAGGATTACCTCTACTGTTATTTAATACTTTCAACTATCCATCGCTTCTCCTCGTTAATCTATGCCATCCACCCTCTTGAAACAATTTCCGTTTTAATGACGACAAGCGGCAGAGACTGTGACAGAAGTGTCAAGTCATAAAAACTTTGGCCTTTTTATACAATTATTTTTATAGCCGTCACGCGCCAAAGCTTTGGTGTATTCTAAAATGTTTATAGACAGTTTTATTGTTTGGAACGATTATTTCAAACCAGCATTATAAGCAGCTCGAGAGACGCAAGTAAGTATTCGAGGACTCAATTTTCTCAGTAAATACATTCAAGTATCATGACATCAAGACACTAATGTTACTCTCTTGGCGTATAATGTTGTATTATGTAAGAATGTAAGGAATACGAGTAGAAGAATAATGAGGTAAGTGATTGATTATAAATGTTTAGTGCTACGTATTATCTCTGAGAAATGTAGCCTTAAGATTCATGTTTCCACAGGAAAGATAGTCTCTGAAATTCATACAGTCACTTAATAACATATCAATATTATTATCCTTGCCACTTCAAAGAAAAAATAAAATGGCTGGTAAGTGGTAGGTTTTAACCTCTTTAGGTGTAGATCATTATGGATACTGAAAATATAAGTCCGACTTAAGAATTGAAAGGTTTCACAAAAATTCGAATTATAATTCGTTAACTACTAAATTAGGTTGGTACTATTATTTCCGAGTTTATAACATTTAATAAACTTAACCACCACCAATCCGCACTGGAGCAGCGTGGTAGAGTATGCTCTAGGCCTCCTCAAGAGGAAAGACTCATGCCCAGTAGTGGGCCATTAATGGTTTGAAGTCAATAAACTTAAAGTTAATACATACGTCATTACACGTCATTTACACGTTAAAAATAAAATTTATCAAAATATTAGTTACAATATCAAGATGTAAGATAATTAGCATAATATTCATAATACTAATCCAAATAAAGGAGGTCTGATGTCTCTGATAACAAGCTACGCACAAGGCACAATTGGCTATTATCTCAATATAATTGGATAAGTAGTCTGTAATGTTTGTTAAGTTTAGTATAAATAAATAAATAATCGTAAGGGCCAACGCACATTTATTCAGCGCCATTCGCGTTTCAACAACAAAAACGAGTCAAAACATAGAGGATGGAGGTAAAGGAGGAATGACTCTCTAGTGCAAGTGTCCGTCAAACTGTGTCAAACCGTACGGTGGCGCCGTACCACGTAAACAGTTGAAGTTCGGTATACAGGACTGTCACTATCAACTTCAATTCGTCAACAATCTTCATACCGTCCATACCCTTTGCCTACGCTAGCGCCAATTTACTGTTTATAGCAGGACACATGGTGCCATTCGAGAACCTCTATTCCCCAACGGTTAAAGATTCTTCGAACTATGTGGCCAGTCTATTGCCACTTCAGCCGGCTTATTCGATGAGCTATGTTGGTTAACCTTGTTGTTGATTTCATCATTTCTGACTCAATCACGCAGAGAAATACCGAGCATAGTCATTTCCATAGCCCGCGGTGTGATTTTGAGCTTGTGGAGGACTATGACATTGTTCGCTGATGACAGTACTATACTATTTACGGGCAATAAACTAACTAATTTTGAACAGGAAATTAACATCTCAATGAAATCAATAGTACAGTGGTTTGAGAAAAACAATTTAAAAATAAATCTCAGTAAAACAAAATTAATGAACTTCAGACAAAGAGATACCAATACAAGTATGTTGAATATTAATTATATGGGAACCGCCATCAGTGAAACAGACACTGTAAAATTTCTAGGGCTATTAATAGATAAAAAGATGAAATGGAAGGAACACATAAACCATCTATCTAAAAAATTACACAAATTCTCGTATGCATTAGCTAAACTTAATAAATGCGTTAAACAGCAAACTGTCCTCTTAGCGTATCACGCATACGTTGCAGCAGCTTTAAGATATGGAGTAATCTTCTGGGGTAACTCAACCGATAAAGAGCTCGCATTAAAGCGCAAAAAAAGTGCGTCCGAGCTATCTGTAATATCAAAAAAACTGATTCTTGTAAACCGCACTTTAAACAACTAAAGCTACTCACACTGCCAAGTATATATATTTTAGAATGCTGTTAATTTGTTAAATCTATCATAAATTATTTTGAATTAAAATCTAGAGCACGACATGTAAGCAAATTAAATGTAATACCAGCTAGAACATTCTTATTTCGAAAAAGCTTTTTCTGTAAGGCAGCTACAATATATAACAAAATCCCACATAACATTCGTTCTATGACTAATGTAGAAAAATTCAAAGAAGCCCTGCACTCTACTCTTACTGAAAAAATGTTATTATAACCTAAGGGACTTTCTAAATGACAAAATATAGTAAATTCCAATCAATTGTATTTTTTTATAAATAACATTATCATTTGACATGTATATATTAATTTAATAATCGAATTTGACATTTATGTATTATTTTAATAATTTGACATTTATTTTATAATAATTTGATTTTGACTATTTATGTGACATTTGAGTGTGTATTTACGGAATTTACCTTATTTTAATAGAATTGTCACTTACTTTTAAGATGGTATATTAATAATAAGTAGACTGGTCCGACTCTTCAATTTATTATTGTTAAAACTTATTGTTTAATTACACGTAGTTAACATTGTACGCCCATAATGGGCAGGACGTAGCGATGGAAATTTCAAAAACTGTACCACACTTGTTTACCTACTGTCCACAATAAAATGATTTGATTGATTGATTGATTGGATTAGGCCAATAGTAAAACATCACATCCCGGAGCCGTATGTCATCACTGGCAACACACACTGCTTAAACACCTTCAACTTCAGGCATTGAGTTAGTGTTTTGGACGACAAAATATGACGCTCGAGAAACTCTCGAACGCAGCTTATCTGAGTTGAATTCTAGGAGTGACTTCTTTCTCGAAGTTGGACTTACCCATCTGGATCGTTTGTCCCAGGTAAATGTATTCGTCTACAACTTCGAGAGCAGCGCCGTCAACAACAACCGGTACGGGTGTAACATGGACATTCGACATGATTTTCGTCTTGTCCATGTTCACCCTAAGACACACCCGTTGTGAGGCGATGTTCAAGTCCCCGAGCATTGTACCAAGTTCTTCCAGGGATTCTCCCAAAATATCGTGCTCACTGACTATCCGCATTATTTTTAATGTCATTAATAACTAGCTGACCCGGCATACGTTGTTCTGCAACATAACTGTTTTTGGTTGCAGATAAGTTACTGACGCGAAAAATTTATAAAAAGCATCTTTGAAGCGTGTAGTAGATTGCGTCAAAATTGACTTTTCAAGTTTTTGAAGCGTACACAAACTTAACATTTTCATATATAAATATATGAGTAGTGAAAATTTAGTAACATTTAAAGTACGGCTTATGCTTATTATTAATGCTTTAAGCATTTAGTACTAAGTGGACATTTTTTGATATTAAAAAATGTTTTCATGAGCGAGTGTCTTAGATTACTGAAGATTGTACCCGCTGTAAATAATATATTTGTTTAAAACATGCTCTTCGTTTTAAAGTTCATAGCTAAATTGCGTATGGTAATACAAATATATAGACACATGGCACCAAGAATGTATGTAAGCAAAAACATAATATTATATACAAAGTAGCGATGAACGACTCGCTAAGTAAAGTTTAGCTTTAGACGATACGCTGGAGTCTATACACACTGTAGAAAAAGCGCTTATAATAATTAGGCTCTCAATCAGGTACCTACACTATAATAATATTTACCAATAAAATTGTTATTGGTAAATATTATTATTATTGTTACCTCCAATCGAACAGGCTGACTACTATATTTACTCAGTTTGGGATTACTTAGTGCTGGCGCAAACCACCCAAAAAAGCTTTATAAATATGTACAATGTATCAATTATAAATTATTATATTACAATTGCGTAATAAAAATAAAGTCAACGATAAATCAATAAACGACAAATGTAAAAATATTATATCTTATTTTAATTAATAATTACCTACTCGTTTGTTTTCAGAATAATCATATTATTATAGTTTATTAAAGTAATAAATTACGTCAAAATACAATTTTATTTTAATTTTTACTCAATAGATTTCCAACCCAATAGCTCTGAACTACATCGATCACTTCTGAATGGTAAAATATATGGGGTAAGTGCAGTCGAAGCTACGAAGAGATTAAAAAAGTTTGGCTTTTCATTCTTCTTTCAATTAAAAGTAGGGAAAATCTTTTAAATTAAAAGATGAGTGACTTTGTCAATAGTTTCGATTATTCATTTGTATATTGCATACTAAGGAGTTCAGTACTCAGTATTTTATTGCATTATATGTGGTATATTTAGGTGTTACATGATTGACAATTTAGAGTCACATATCACCCTGATAGGGTATAGCAATGATAGTTATTTATATGGAAGAATGTGATGTCTGCCAATCAGCTTTCAAGAAGATACTTAAAGTGTATGATAGTTATAGCTATTTGTATTGGCTTTATAAAGCTGGCCTAGGCGTTCTCTCAAAACTATTTGTCAACGTTATTTCGGGGCAGCGTGTGACGGTAGATTACGCGATATTTACGACCCTGTATCTCAGTAGTAGCCCCGCCCCGCCTACCATACGAAAGATTCTGCAGATTTAATGGGAGTTTTAGCAATTGGAAGCCAAAATATAATAGTGTTCTCTTTACACACCTTCAAACCCGTATGTACTAAACATGTTATCAACCAAGATTCTACTTTCGATTATCGTTTCGATAATGGTTTAATTAGCACAGAAGCCATCCATCGTCTGCCATCGTTGGTTAATTTCTCCGATATTTTAGTTAATTCGCCGACTGCATGTTATAGTTTTCTATAAAGTGACAAGAGATGGCGCTATATTACATACTCCTATATCACGCTATTAAAGTATTTGCTTGTAAGAAGTTCTAAACTTGCAACAGTATAGAACGCACGACGATAGAGTTTGAAGCGAGATTCCTGTATCGAAAACGCTTTGATCCAAAATGTAATTAACTCAATATTAATACATTCAGTGCGGTTATGCCTTAGGCTCGGTTTAACCTAAGCCGCAGCAAGTCACTGACTCCGAGTCGAGGTCGCAACTAGTTTCGCGGTCGCAACTTCCAACTGTTACCGAACAGCTTATGATATTTCACTTAACTAAGTAAATTTCTAGGGTGTTTGGATATACGCTGTGCTCAGCTGCGTGTATAATATGTAAGTTTGAGAGATAATATTGTCAGAATATATGAAATTACTAACGTGATAATAATATTCGCTGTTTTTTATGTATGTACCCGTGAGATGAGTAGACGTGTGACTTGATGGTAAGTGATTTATCGTAAACTACCACCGATGTCGTTAAGCTTAACAATACGAAAGATTTTTAAATAAATCTTTCATTAAACAATAATAATTTGTCTTAAATCTAATAATTTTGTTAGTTCTGCGGTTACAACATAATGACTACTTAACGTACTACCATGCATGTATGCTTTGAATTCGCTGTTTACCATTTGCGCAAATATACATTGGATGTTCCACAAACATTTTCATGTTATGTTGATACATTCAGTCACCATAAAATATGGAGCGTATTTATTGTTAGTCTGCAGGAACAAATATTTGTCTTATATATCAGCTATTAAGTACGTCTAAAGCTCTCATTGGCTCAATAACACAACAAAATCACAGAGGTTTGACGTTTGAGTAGGCTCTGAAATTGGTTCTCAGGGAATAATAATATGGTATGTGCAATATTGTTTAAGTTTGAGGACCTTTTTATTTTTCAATATTTTAGAGATCCGTAACTAATATTTTTGAAGAATAGTCGTTAGCTGACTGACTCATAATTTTCCAGTCCAAACTTTTGAAGTTAGAAAGCAGCAATTGTGCGCACAATTATCCTATATAATACAGACAAGTGTTAATATTGGTTTTCCGAAAAACCAACGGAATGGGAATGGATTTATGTTGTATTATTTCCGTGACTAAAATTATTAGAGACAGCAAGGAGACAAATATTCACTAAAACGAAATAAATTTTAGTAGAAAAACTGTTTATTTTATACATTTTAGCTTCATTAAACAGTTGTTCGAATTTGTCCATTCAAAAACAACAGTGAATTTCTTAGTTCATATTCTAACGCAACGGAAGGTATGGGTCTATACAGCCTCTGTTTGTTTTGTCAGTTAGATCTATTGGGAATGTAACGAGTACACCCCGAGAGAAAACTATTGATTAACAGCGTGACGAGGGACGACAGGCCTCGTTTATAATACATTCTCCAACGCAGCATCCGTCCAATATTCAGAACCTTTTGATCTTTACAGGCGTTACTGAAAATTGATCTATTTAAACATACATTGCGTTATCGACACATGTTTCAGGATTTTTAAACTTACAATAATTTCAAGTTGATTCCACCCGAGCTTCGCTCACGGAAGAGTGCTTTTACAAACATAATATAAACATCCAAATCAGCCAATAGGAACGTATAACCGGGATAAAATCTACCTTTAATAATAATAATAATAATATTTATTTCAAGTAACTATGACTCATCTTTGTTAGTATTACAAAACTTATAATCTATGTTAGTGCCTATCCTAAATACTTAAAACTAAATTAAATTATGTGAGTCACCGCTGTGCCATTCCATTTGAAACAGCACAGCAATGACTCACATATCTACAGTCTAATCGATTCGCAATCATGTTCAGGATGCTGTTGGAACTGTCCCGCAACCGGCGCACCAGGGAGCCACATCTTTTGCGCAAAGTGGCATAAAAACAGTTGACTCGTGAGATCGCAAACATACCTGATGCGCTACAGAAACGGTGCAGCCCCATCAACACCCTGAACGCGTTGTTATATTGTACGCGGAGGGCGTTATAGGCTTTCTGGGAGTACCTGGCCCACAGGTTGCAGGTGTAAAAAGTTGTGCAGTAGGCTCTAAATAACGTAATTTTTACGTCCTTAGAGCATCGCGCAAACCTGCGAGCCAGCATATTTGCTCTCACTGATAACGCCCTCCGCTCCCTTTCAATATCACTATCATCTTTTAGGTCAGGAGTCAATACGTGCCCAAGATATTTAAATTTGAACACACGTTCTAATGGTGTACCGTTAAGCACGACGGGTGGTACTTGACTTGGTGTAGTACTCCCGGCCTCAAAGACCATCAATACACTTTTCTTTTCATTATATACTAGACCGTGCCTCCCCACATACGCCTCACATATGGCGAGCAGCTTCCTGAGGCCACAAATCGACGCACTCAGCAGCACCATGTCGTCTGCATAACTTAAGTTATTCAAACAAACTCCATCTATGTAGCAGCCGACCCTGGCGCTGCTAAGCTCGCCAAGCAGCTCGTTCACGTACAGGTTGAAGAGCGTTGGTGAACTCAACCCCCCCTGCCTCACCCCGCACTCCAGCCCGCACGATCGCGATAAGACGCCTGCCCATCGAACATTATTGACCTGGTTACTATACCAATATTTGAAAATATTGGTAAGTTCAGGCGGTATATGACTTGCCTCCATTTTTTGCCATAAAATATCATAAGAAACCAGGTCAAATGCTCTTGACAGGTCTAAGAAGCAGGCATATATTGGTGTCTTACGCCTAGAATAGTATGTGACGGCATGCTTAAGACTCAAAATGGCACTTTCTGTGGACAATCCGGTACGAAATCCAAATTGATTATCGTGCGAGGTAATATGTTTATTCAAATGTGTGTTAAGCATGCCGTCAAACACCTTCGAGATGACCGTTGCCAATGAAATCGGCCGATAGTTGGCCTTATCAGCTAGATCACCGGTTTTGTTTTTGACTACAGGTACAACTATCGTACGCATCATGTCGCTAGGCATAAAACTATGACTCATACAGAAGTTGTACAACATAGCAAGCACTCTGGGTAGATGTGGCCCCGCATATTGAAGATGTTCAATGCTGAGGCCGTCATGGCCTGGGGATTTACCTCTGGTCATATGCTTAATAGTGTGCGCCACTTCCTTCGGCTTAAACTGAATCCCCAATACCCTGCCGGCCTCAACATTAATCATCGATAAAGAAGGCCCCCGCGGCGATTTCACAAAAAAGTGATCCATAAACAAATTGGAAATCTCGTCAGGCTCACACACGCCATTGACACTCACGGGAAGTGCTGGCCGCCTATTCATCTTATTAGTGGTTTTTAGAATGATGAGAAGCCAGAATGTCCATTTTAATTTGTTCTTCATGGTTTTGACACCATTTTAAACGTGACTTGAATACCTTTCTAGCTTCACACATTTCCAAATAAATACGCCCTGTGGTTGGCTCTCCGTGATCTAGCCATAACAAGAACGTACGCCTCGCCTCCCCGTGAGCCTCAGCGACGTGCCTGTTCCAACCTTTCACTTGTTTTCTTTTGATACGTTTAGTACTATCACTATCGCCCGCGGAGGCTTCTCTTAGCGCTTGCACTACATTTATATACATCTCAGTAATAACCTCTCTATGAGTCAAATCATCACACGCACGGCCGCTACACTCACGAAGCTGATGCGGGAAGACTATATGTTTTAAACTATCGTGACATTCTCTCTGTTATGTGACTATTTGCTCCCGATTCCTTTCACCCCAACAAATCCTATTAACCGACGCGTTTACAACCGGTGTCTTAAGCAATAATGTATTTAAAGTGCATTTAAAGGTATTTAAAGTGCTTTTTAGGGTTCCGAAGTAAAATCGGAATCCTTATAGTTTCGTCATGTCCGTCTGTCCGAAGCAAAACGCCGATACACTTAGTGCTAGAAAGCTGTAACCTTAGAAATTAAATACCATTAATTTTGTATCTCACGTAAATCTGTTAGCACTACATGTGGTGTGGTGAATTAGTAGAGATATAGATTAGTAATTACTATTACGGTTATAATCGAGATATCTCGAGACATCTTCATAATCGAATGATTCCATTAGTATATCTCATAATCGCCCACCACTAGGTACTTGCCGAGCACTCTCTATCTGGATGCCGAGCGAGTAGGATGTGATGATGTGATGATATTATTGGCACCAATCAACCCACTACATAAATGCATTTAATTGTAACTGCCATAAGGCATTCGTAAACGCATTTCCTCCTATCATGACCCTTCTTTCTGGCAACCGCATATAAACGTATTGTAGATTCATTCCTACCTGGATACATTTGAAGAGAGAAAATAGATTTATTTGAAGTAGCTTTCCCGCCAACCTCGAATGCAATACGCGTCTGATATACGAGTATATTTATTGGAATAAATTTCGACCTCTAACTATTCAAATATCTACGCGTCTATGCATAATCTGCTCTGCTACAAAACCGCACCACTGATTAGCATTCGAGAGTTAGATAAACGCAAACGTAACTGTTTAATGTAACAGTGAACCGAGAATCAGGATAATGTTTTAAGCACACTACTGCAACAGAATATTGAACCAGTCGATTCAATAGCGAACCAGCTCTGCGAAAATATCGGGTTAGAGCGCTTGCTAAACTCTCCAAATAACCCTCGAAAGTACGTACCAATTTCTTCGTTTCCGTAAATAAAGATGTTGACACTAATTGTAAATTAATATAAATTTATGTATAAAGTATTAGTGGGAAAGGCCTAAAATGTTATTCTTTTATCGAAATCAATCACAATAAGTTAAATATGATTAATTTAAAATGTTAAAAAGTACTCACTATCACGTAACCTCAAATGCCATTTTGAGAATATGACGTCATTGTTTGTATTTTAAAGGCACATTCAACAAACTTCATTAAACAGCTAGTATTTAATATCGGTTAGTGACGTCACCTGACGTTTTTGGTCTAATGATATTGATTTCTGTTTATCAATTTTTGTTTTAAAATGGAATATTATTATTTTATAGACTTTTTTCGTAAACATTATGATCCTATCTATAAAAAAAAAATTGAATTCTAAAATTAGTCAACATTCCTATTACAGACCACTTTATTCGAACTTAAGGCCGTCTGCTGAATCAGCCCCCTGTCTTCGAAGGTTTGCACTACACTCGTTGTAATATCAATATACATAGCTATCAATTTAAAAACCAAAGTATAGTGCGTTGGATAAATGTGAATACTTTTATGTATGAAATTTTAATAAACATTAAATAATCAGTTATGCAACACTCTTATCTGAAGTAGGGTAAGTCGGGGCAAAATAGGACAGATATGACAAACAAAAATCCTACTAAGCAAACGTCATAACATTTATGTCACTTTGTAGTGCTAGTGGCAAAAAATTCTTGAGCGTTTCCGTCCTTCGTCGGTCCCGGTTGTTATCAAAAGATAACAGTCATTAAGCCATGTCGGAGGCCTTCGGGCGGTTTGAAAACTTCTGACTCTCGGGTTGTCCACTAACCCCTCCACCAATCTGCACTGGAGCAGCGTGGTGAAGTATGCTCTAGGCCTCCTCAAGTGGAGAGACCCGTGCCCAGTAATGGGCCGTTAATGGGTTGAGGCCACATAGGTAGGACACAATGTTTTTTCAATATAACGAGATATGGCGGAAGTTAATAATATTTTAAGTAATTAGAGGACACCGGAGACTCGGGCCCGGTAAACTTTACCTCTACTTAGAGAGAACTTAAGATGCAATACAAAGTGTATTGTCATGTATATCATTACTTAGTAGTTCTGGAATAGAAGTAGTATCGAGTGCATAAAACCTCAGTCTTTGTTCACATTTGTGTGAAATATTCGTCCTAAATTAATTTGTTAATAGTTTTTAATTAATATCATTAATTAAAAATGATTTTATAATTTAAAATCCCTTTGGATGTTTCATCTTGCAATCTTTATGATGGATAATTTTAAATCTATTCGTTTATTAGAACTCGTATGCAAACGTTATACAAACTATTAAACGAGAGAGTTCTAGCTTTAATCGATTGCTTCTTAAAAATAAAACTTAAGAGAATGGGGTGTAACTTATGCCTTCAGTACCACAGTTTAAACTAGAATACATTTATATAACTCAAAGTACCAAAATTATTTCTGCTTATGTAATTACAATAAAATATAATTTAATGAATTAGGAATAATCATCATGACTGCAATACAACAATTAAATTAAACGGAACAATCGTTGAATTTAGCGAGACAGTAAATTGCAGAGAGGATTGGAATGAGATATACACCAGATACATTTGTGTTAAGGAACAAACTCTTCAATTGACGAGGGTCGGTCGTTAGCCCCTTACTGTGGACGTATCGTGAGGGCGAGCGACGATGACGAGAGCCCTTCAAGGAATAAGCCTTTTCAGCAAACGGTTAACTCCCCTGCCTACACGTTAACAGTAACAGGTCTCGCTATAAAGTCAGGTTACTTGATATATTTTAATATAAATTTTCGAGGAACTAGCTGATGAGGCTACTGGTCATTTTCGTTTGTAGTAGCAATTTTTTCGTTTGTAGCATCTCCTTGTTTGTAGGTAGTAACACCTTGACGTTTATAGGAACAAATCGTTTGTAGTAGTGATTTTTTCGTTTGTAGTAACTTCTTTTATTTATTTTATTTTATTTATTTAACCTTTTTTGTACCTTACAATACGTATAGGAACAAAAGGCGGACTTAATGCTAAAAGCGTTAATTTCTTTTCGTTTTTAGTTAGTAGTTTTCGTTAGTAGTAGCGATACTTTCGTTTGTAGTGACGCCTTTTCGTTTGTAGTTTGTAGTTTTCGTTTATCGTAGCGATTTTTTTATTTGTAGTAACTTTTTTATATTAACGACGGACAAACAGGTATATGGCCCACCTGATGGTAAGTGGTCACCGTCGCCTATGGACACGTGCAGCATCAAGGTTGCTGCAGGTGCGTTGCCGGCCTTGAAGGATAAGAGATAGAGAGAGGATACATAAAGAACCCCATATCATAGCGCACAGGGAATGCCTCAGAGGTAAGTTTGTTCCAAAGCTCACAAGGTCGTGGCAGGAAAGAGCGGGAGAAACGAGCAGTTGACGACTGCCACGAGTCAAGGTGATGCGGGTGGAACCGCAAGCTTTTGCGGGTGGTAGTAACTTCTTTTCGTTTTTAGTTAGTAGTTTCGTTTGTCGTAGCAATTTTTTCGTTTGCAGTAATTCTTTTTCGTTTGAAGTAACTAAATTTCGTTTATAGTAATAATTTTATCGTTTGTAGTAAGTCTTTTTCGTTTATAGTTAGTAGTTTTCGTTTTTAGTAGCGATGTTTTTATTTGTAGTAACTGTTTTGCTTGGCAGGTCGTTAATGTAACATTATTTTAATTTTCCTGAATAACATAAAAATTTAATATTAAAGGAATTAATATTTTGTACATTTACACTGAGAAAAATCGCTTCCTAGACTAGGAAGAGATTTTGACAAAATTCTAGCTTAAACTTTATCTAGCTTTAACTTGCAAAACTTAAACGAAACTGTCTTTTGTTCATTAAACGAAAAGTTGCCATATTGGGGCGGCTTAGAATACTAACCCCAATCCCACGCCGGAAGGGTGTCGTAAAAGGCGACTAAATCCGGCCCGCTGGTGGTAGGGCCCTCGGAGGGATTATATTGGTAGTATTGATTTTAATTGTTTATTAATACCATTATTACTATTATTATTTCTCCAGGGGTTCGCCTGGATAGCTACCACCCTCGAGCATGAGTCAGCCGCCAAACGACTCGTGTTCCAGCTGGGGGCTTGAGAGCCAGTTCTTTCTTTCTTTTTCTTCTTTCTTTCTTGGCCGGCAACGCATCAGTGATACCTTTGGTGTTGCTGATGTCCATGGGCGGCGATAGCCACTTACCATCAGGTGGGTCGTCAGCTCGTTTGCCGGCTATTTCCATAAAAAAAAGTCTGAGAACGGTGGCAGTCGTTTAAATTACAAATTGTATTTTCTTTTTTAGGATTATGAAAAAACCTCTTAAAATTAAATATTAGGTTTATTATTTTTAACGCTAAATTACTTGGAGCATAACATTGCCAAAATTATCTGCCACATTGTTTCATTGAAATAATAAAATTGTAATTAAATACATTTTAACTTCTAGAATCACATTGTTATTTTTCTTGAAGTATATTTAAGAGTAACCTTAATCTGATTAATTCTTATCCAATAAATCAAAAAGTGTATTGAAAAAATAGTCACAGCAAATTAATTTTGAATTTGTTATACATACCTACCGACATCAGTCACTTTTGACAAATTCGCAATTAAGTGGCACATTCTCACAGACATTTCTCGCCTCGAAACACCAGAATATTACTACCTAACTAATTATCCAACAGCTGACATCCTCGCAGTATCATGACAATGTGAAATTAGCGGTAGTTTAATATCCGGACGATACCAATTAAGGAACTGCGTGCGTTCGGTATAATTGAATTTCTAGTTCAATGAGATGAGCTGAGATCAAACAGATTTAGTCGTGGAACAGTGCACTGAGATAGGTTCATCTTAGTTTAATTTAGTTCAAGTTGCCTGGAATCGACGACCATTCAGGCGAGAATAATATTATTAGGCTTTGTGTCAAGATATCAGTGACTATGCTACTTTATTATAACTCGTCGCATCGCTTCGAGGAATATAAAACCACTTAGTTTGAATCATTAAATAGTTATTATTTATTCATTATAGTGAGGTTTTTTCTTTTTGTTAAGTTTTATGCTGCTTGTTAAGTCGCGTCGTCGTGTAAAATATGTTTATTATTTTACCAACATCGCGAGCATCCTTCTCAAAATTAAGCGTGATACTTTTTAGAAGAATTTAAAGAATTTAACTTGTTAATAAGTATTTTTTTATTTTATCCCGAGCTGGCAACGCGTCTGTGACGTTGCCTCTGTACCTAAAGCGATTACTTAACACAGCAAATTCCTCTGTCGTCTGTTACCATAAAAAAATATTGAAAACTTATCTACCGACTAAAATCCCCACAAATCATGAACTGTTTATATTCCTTAGAAATAGCAGACTTTTTCGCAGTCAAAGGTCCTTCGTAAATCACCAACTCGGCGGAAGTTCTTGGACTATTGATAGAGATGTTAACTTAACTGCCATTATTGATTCTGACAAGCTTTCAGCTATACGCAAACTTGAATTAATGAATTTTGTGGGAACATTGGAGCTGATTCTATATTGTGGCACTATGCTGCAGTTATACTCTTTCCATAAAGTTCTTTAGATGTTTTTAGTATTGCTTGTGTTGTATTGGCTTTGGCATCAAGTTGAATATGGCTTCAACACATTAATTAGTAATTATTAATTAACGACTGTTTTCTTATGATAACATAAAAATAAAAAATATTGTACCTTTGGCATGTCTATAAGTACGTATTGACCGTTGATAGAGTTTCAAAACATGTAGGTGTCTTCAAGGAAAAATAAGTTAGTGCGTTTTACCACCCATGACTACATCGCCACTTACCATCAGGTGGGATTATAGTCAAGCATTAACTTATAAGGTATAAAAAAGCGCAAGTTTTACGCAGTCAGGTTTTAAAATTTAAATGTATATCTTGTATGAACCATGCTCATATTTACAAGTAAAATAAATAACAAAAGAACACTAAACTAAATATATGCACGCTAAAATGGCTATGGACTCCGAATAGCTCATAGCCAATGAAGTATTGGCGTTTTTAAAACACGCTATCGACACGATGGACGAGATCAGAATCATCCAAATCTGCAAGTCAAACTTCTCGTGTGAAGAAATCCGTTGCGAAGAAGCTCCTGTTTCAGTCGCTCGGGAAGATCGATGAGAAGAGTCTCTAGGATATAATATACCTCCTTAAGGTGACTGATCCTGACGACGTGCCGCCGTTCGTGGCAAAAGACATAAATAAAAATAAAGAGAGGAAGACAAAGTACCTGCTGGGTGCTGGTTGAGAAGTTAGACTCGCGCATTGCTGTGTATTCAACTCCTTTGTTGTGTGTATTCCAACCGAGCTCCTGTTGACTTTTCTGAAGGGAGTGTTCAGATACTTCCGCGGACGTCGGCGACCACCGGAAGTCACCGAAAGCGTGTCACTTCGCTGTATAATTAGTGAATTAGTTATAAGTATATTGATATGTATGTTATATGTAAGGTATTTTACTATGGGCCTCGGCACCCGAAATAAATAAATAATAAATAAAATAAACCCTTTTTAATACTGAACAGCATAAAATGTAAACTACATCTTCTATTTAGTTTTTGCAACAGGCAAGTAAGTTGCAAGCTACGTTCAAAATAAGATTATTACTTCTAAGCGAAGCAAAATAGTTGTCTTTCTCTAGTATTTTATTATTCAATGACGTAAGACAAAAGTAAATTACTGTGGCGCTTAGCTTAATAGAATTATATCGATAATAATATAGTAAGAATTATAGTTGCCCCAATTTGCACAAAAATTTTCCACTTGTACATAATGTTTATTGTGAAGTTTAAGTTGACCTATATTCGGGTCATACACAAAACCCAGCCCCGATGAAATCATTTTGTATACTATACATAACTTAAGTTTCATACTTTCCAACTTAGAGTTTTTAACGGTTACATAAAACTCTCCTTAGTGCAGAATTTATATGATGATTCTTTACTAAGGAGCGATTAAACTAATCGTTAGTGACTCTGAGTTGGGGCGATAGTGTTAATCCTGTAGACATTATAGAATATTTTGTCAAAGAATCAAGCCCAAAATCCCTGGAAAGAAACGACAAGGATAAGAAATAAGACGCCTTTCTGAAAAGGTATTTTCTAAATTCCAATTTATTAAAAAGATTATAATTAACAACGCTGTCTTTACGCGTTGCGTCTACGATAGCCAACGTTTGAAGACAATTGGCTAACCGACATTATAATCGTCTATTTATTATTATTTGTTCATATATTACATAATTTTTCTTATGTAATATAATGTCCGTGAGGCAGGCGTAGGAGAAGGAGATCCTAGGCTTCGAATTTAATTCAACGTAATGTGGGCTGGGCATATCTTGCAAAATGCTTCGTAACGCACAACGTATGAGAACATCACTAAGCTTTATTAATTAATCCCTGACGCAAACAGAGGGGTGTTAAGTTTGACGTGTACGTATCTGTGGATCTGTATGTCTGTCTGTGGCATTTTAGCTTCCAAACTGATGAACCGATTATGATTTAGTCTTCTAATTTTAATTTAAGATTATTAACTTACTATGAAGATAAATAGTTGAAAGAATAGCCTCACAACTCTGACTAGGCCTGTAGTCTAGGCAGTATCGAAGTAATGTTGATGTGAAGATCTGTTTCCTGTAAATAAAATTAGCAGCTTGCGACAGCTGATTTTATCACTTATTTTAATGACGTCAAGGCATAAAAGTCTATTTGCATTCATGTAGGTAAAACCGTTTATTTTATTGCCAGCTAGGGAAAACAGAAGTTATTTCAGGATATGTGTCTCCTATTTTTATATCAATAGGAATCATTAAGACTAACGTCTTACGTCTTACGGTAAACCGTGGACGAATTCCTTAAAACTTTGGGAGAAATTTTTTCTCATCTCGCCGTGTGAAAATGTACACGTAATATCTTGCCGCCAACTTCATCCAAAGTTTAATCTATTCCCTCGTTTATCAGACTTTAAGACTGTATTTAGAAGCAGGAAAACAATTTTGACTAAGAAAACTGGAATTTAAATTTGAAACGAAAGAATTGTATTTGTTTTAATAAGTACCCTCAACACGTGGGGCATATTGGAATTTTTGTGATTTAATTTTTGATTGCTCTTCTGTTACCTTTTGTTATTGGAGTTAAAATTTCAGTCCAATTATGGTCTAATTGGTGCGGTTAATACCTTTGAGAGTATTAAAATTTGATTTGATTTGGTGGATTGTCCGAGTTTTATATAATAATCAATTGATTAGGTTGGCCTGCAAGTAAACAATAAAACACTAAAACACATCCATCAGTGTTATTATCATTACGATCGACGTACTCGGTCATCTGTAATTGAATATACAGTTATCGAATTCATTAAAGCTAAATGTGATTAATTCACGCCACGACTGAGTTAATAAAATAAAAAAGATTTTCCGTTTTGCGGGCATTTATAAGTAAAGACTAGTTAAACCAGGACACGCTTGGCTATGATTATCATAGCACAAAAGGAAATTCCATTTCCCGGTAAAAATTTCAGAATAAAAAAATAAATTACGTGCTCACCTACTGGATCGTCACCAAACATCTGTTATTATGTATATTTATATATTTATAATGTAAATAGATATGTGGATATGTATGTAATTTATATGTATGTTGTATGATTGTATACTTTGTAATTGCAAAGTGTTATTATTATTTATTTATTATAGTATTATGTTTGTATATTCTTGTATTTTTTTAAATCTCTGTTTATAATACCGCTCATCGTGTGTTTCTGTTTGGCCTAATGGTTAGCTGGCAGAGAATGCATAAAGCATTAAGCTCGCCATTTGTACCTTAATCCTGTATTGTGGTCAATAAAGATTAAATAAATAAATAAATAAAATCTAAACAAAGCTTAGTCCCCCCCCAGCTTAAGAGACAGTTATGAGATATTTTTTTGCACTAATAAGTTAATGCTAGACCATAAACCCATCTGATGGTAAGTGGAGATGTGGTCAAAGGTGGTGAGCACATTAACTTAATAAAAGCCTATTCACTCTTTTCTTGAAGATATTTACGTCATAGGTAGGCAGGAACGCCGACGCAGGCAAGTTAATCCACTTCTTGGCGATACGTATAACGAATGTCGAGGCAAACCGCGTCGTCCGTACCAGCAGGATGTTTACGACAAATGGATGGATACCTCGATGAAGAAACGGAGATTGGGAAATTATCTCAAACAATTCAAGATAAGCGTTGGTCATTTTTAGACAAATTAAGTTAGTTGTATATCTCAAATCACAATTAACTTATCATGTTATTTTTCATTTTAACATTATCAACAATATTTATCGATATTTTTAAAATTCCAGCCTTGATGCAGTGGGTGCACGGGTAAAGGTTTTTATAGCTTTATTTCCTTTGTTTTTTTCTTAGCTGGCAACGCATAGTGATTCTTATGGTGTTGACCATGGGCAACGGTGGCCACTTATCGTCGAGAAGCTGGTTTGTCGGCTATTTACGAAAAAAAAAACATCTTTTTGTATGCCTATCATTTTAAATGTATTTCTTCTCATATATCAGCGAACCAATAAATAGGCATGGTTTTTGGTCAATGATTAAGCTGAACTACCGAAATTTTACTGGATTCCAAAACATATAATGTAAACGGTATTTGACACTCACATTTTATTTCATACTTTAACCAGATGGTCGAAAATCCTCGCACAATTTGTTACCTTCAAAACTGTTGTAATCGGTAGACCTTTTTGATCGTAAAATAGTTTTACGATATGTCATTTTCTTTGATATCGCTAAGTTATATTAAAGTGTCTATTTGTAGGTACAAAACTAACACAAAGGTTTAAAATTCTTTACGGCTTTTCTTCTCTTCCATGACAAAGCACCTTTCCGAAAAGCTGGTAAATTAAAAAAATACGTGTATTAGTGATACAAATTACAAACGAACTCTTTCTTTCCAATAAGTCTTATTTAAACAGCTCTAGATTTCAATAATAAATTCAATTAAAAAGCATTAGTAAGAAAGCCAACCCATAGCTTATAAGTATAACGTAAACAAAAAGATAACAGTGACAGTAAAATGGCAAGCACTTTAGATTTAGAGTCATGTTACATAAATTATATACAATATTTTTTATGCTTTGGCCAAATTGTACTTGGCATTATCAATAAATAAGGTTTTAGTTACTTATCTTTTTTATGGATTAAGAATTAAAGTTGACATAAGAGCGCAGAATACTTACTCTATACTAATATTATAAAGAAGAAGATTATGTTTGTTTGTTTGGTTGAACGCGCTAATCTCATGAAATACTAGTTTGAATTAAAAAATTATTTTTGTGTTGGATAGTTTATTTATTGAGTAAAGCTTTAGACTTTATAACACCACGCTGCAACCAATAGGAGCGAAGCACAATGGAAAATGTTGCAAAAACGGGAAAAATATTTCTTTTAGAGTTTCCGTTGCGTGCACTACGTAAACGGCTTAAGTTTTGAACTCAAAAATGTGAAAGTTAATGTTTAAGCTTATAATTATAAACAAAAAAGGGAGGGAGGGAGCAGAGGGAGAGGGGCAGGGAGAGGAAGGGGAAGGGAGGGGAAGGTGAAAGTGAGGGAGGAAGGAGGAGTGGAGGGGGAGTGAAGCGGAGGGGAGGGGCGCGAGAGGGAGAGGGAGGGGCGGGAGAGGGGGGGGGTGGTAGAGGGAGAGGAGATATATTTAAAAAAAACTATAAGGGCTAAGAATGGCTGTAACAATTTTAATGATCTCTGATTTGTTAAGCCCACTATAAAAATTTAGTCAAAAGTATCACTACTTTCATTGATTAAGCCGAGTCAGCTAGTGATAGTATAATCTTTTTAATTAATTTTATTTTTATTTATTTAATTTATTTTAAAACTTGTTGTTATTACCGAAAAGTAAAACGTAAAGATTGGTGGTGATATTCTAGTTTTCAATATAAGTGAATTACAAACAAGACAGGGTTGTAGCGTCAAACCCTACGACCGCGACATCCGACGTAGGGCTACGAGTCACGTACGTGTAGACATATGGTCCCTCACAATGTGTTTTTGACGACGTGCGTTTCAGTGAACCTTTTGGGTTATCTTAAAGTGATCAGTATTGAAGCTTATAGAACTTAAATAAAGCTTAATAAATGCCCAAAATGACTGGCTCAATGTATTGTTTGTGACTGTCACAACTCACCAAGGTACGAAAATGCCTTATCTAAATAAAGTACTTTTTAAGTTTAAAACGCATTGGAAATTATATGAAACAAAATTATAATATGAAAGCTGAATAGTTAAATGTATATTAGAGCTGAAGTCACAATTTTAGAAATATAAGTATTCTAATATATAAGGCTTCAAAATTTTATTATAATATAACTAAAAACTTATTTTTGGTGATTTTTATGCTGTAGTCGCCTAACCAGTTACCTTATTTCGGCGGTGCATCCCTTTACAAATAGCGCATAGAAAAGTAAAAATTGCGTAACCGAATCGCTGATGGTTACAGGTTTCGAGAAATAGCCGTTGCCACAACTCAGCTCTGTCACAACCCGCCCAGGTTTTTCCTACCTCATCATACATAGTGTTTCATAAATCATTTATATTTGTGTTTGTGGCGCGTTTGGGACATCGGCAGGCAATTTGTTGTAATAGCATACAAATTGCTTTTAAAATGAATTAGAACTTTGCGGATTCGTGTAATTGGCTCACCACTGTATGGCATATATTTAATTACCAAATAAAATGTTTTCTTGTATTATATCTTTACATGGAATACAGGATAAATTATTTTGCCTGCTTGTGCGTTTATTCCCGCTAATCCCTATTTGGATAAAAAAAATAATGTCAATCAAAATAATTCCGTCCAAAACATTTTCGACCGAATAAGTTTCAGGCAGTGAAATAAAGGTAGTTAATAGACTACTTATAATTGTCTTAAATAAAAACATTTAATAAAAATTACATAAGTTTTAGAACCTATATTTTATAGTATCTACTCGTAGGTATAACAATTATTCATAATAATTGTTATTATATATTGTTATAATTATTCATAATATTGTTTGCCGAGACGAGTAGGCAGAGATTCGCGTCGGAAAGTTGCTAATTTTATAATTATTTTTTGGATAAAATTAAAACTGTCACCGTACGTTCTATTATATTATAACACCTTGGAAGTTGTATACCTACTACTACAAGTTATAGTATTCTATGTCTATAATATCACACACTCACCTTGATAATAATCTTCAACCTTATTTGCTCGAAATAAGTACACGTAATAGGGGTTGCCAGGTCGTCAAACCTAAAAGCCGGACAGACCAGCCAGTTTTTGCCGGACATTTGTATAAAAAGACTAGACACCTTAAATTATTAAGGATTTGGGTATTAGTATTAATACTAAAAAAAAATTAAGTAAAACCAGGCTTTCTCAATCATTTCCATAAATCACTTAAGTTGTAACGAAATAAAAATAAAATTGAAATCTTTTTCAGTCAACATTATTCTTTATTATTGATCATTCATTACTATTCACTACTGCGTCACGGTTAAATGTAAAAAGCCTAACAAAAGCCGGACAAGCCGGACACCGATTAATTTGGCCGGACACGCATGCAATATAATACAGTCAGGCTATGTCCGGCTTTATCCGAACGTCTGGGGACCCTACACGTTATTAATTTCCGATAGCCGACAAGTTCTCTGCCAGCTGTCACCTGCAATTTCATATCGTAGTTAGAAAGTTGGAGCTATGATCACGAGAGATATACAATACCTAAATACTGCATTACATAGGTAATAAGTACCTATCTGTACCAAAACGATTACGTTTTAATATTTACAAAACCTTTATTAGGTACATTGAAGTATTATTACTAGCGTATAGAACCGAACATTATACTTCAATGATTAGGTAGAGGTTTTAGGAAAGTAGGCATGTGATAAATGTATATTAAGTAATAATAAAGTAATAATTCACTCAATATTCATGAGTTAGGCCTATGTCCAGCAGATAACTTCCAAAGGCTGATGGATGGATGGATGAATGAATATTCATGAGTGATGTTCCCCCCGTTTTAATTAATGAAGACTGACACTGACAGTAATATTACAGACTATACTTACCTATTTTGGACCAAGGATCGATATTCGAAAACCATTATACCAACCAGCACTTTGTTACATACATGCCATTACTGAAAATAAATGGACAACGTATGCAGTACGTCAGTCAACTAATAAGGATTTATGCGGCAGCTTAACTACCTAGAAAGTGATATGGAACATTATACGGCATATACCACATTATAATTATGCTGGGAATATGACCCGATTTAGCCACGCGTCCCACCAAGACATAATTAGCTGAAAACTATGATTAAAATAACGATAGATACTCACAGTCCCACACTAGGATTCCCTTTGTCATGGGTGCCATGGTCAACACACAAAGAACACACACACCCAGACCGAGATCAGAAATTCAAACTCATCATTCAAATTTCCGCCTCGCTGGAAATCAAACCCAGGACCCTTGGGACAACGCGGCGGCGATCTCGCATGATAACCATTATGCTGACTGGTCGTATCTTACTTGGTGCATATGATATTAGATGTGAGAGTATGATAGTATGAAATTATAACGCAATATGTATCTCGTAGTAACGCCAAACGACCCGTCGTGTTCCGGCTGGGGACTTGAGAGCCTATACTTTCAATCTTTTTCTCCTATCTTTCTCTTTTGGCAACGCATTAATTGATATTGCGTATGTCTATGGGCATAGCCACTTAATTGATTGCTATGTCGCATGGTATGATTGTTCTCGGTTGTACGCCACAAGCTTAAGGTCACACAGGTACATTATTCCAACCGAAATGGTTATTCGTGTAACAAATTGGGGGAGGAATTGCATTACCGTGTTGCGATTGCACCGAATATCCACGGTTCGTGCACAAAAATTAATGAATTTTCCATATTGTTGAGCTTAAATGACGACTTTATACTGGGCACAATTTACTCCGAAATCTGAAATTGGATATTGGGATTACTTTACTATTGTATCAATGGCCGGAGATTAATATTACCATGTAGCTCGTTTGAAGCTTGTTAAAATTAATTTTGAGTTTTGTCTGTAGCCTTCATACGGAACTGCAATCATAAAATTGTTCGAAGATCGTTAATGGTTACTTCGGAAAACTTCAGTTTTAGTAAACGCTAAGAAAAAACACATCTATTACTGTTAAAATGTCATTCGGGTTATGCCGACTGCTAGCTTTTGTATATAATAACGAGCATTTTTATTATGTTATATTAATTATTTTAGATAGTTGAGATGCTGATAGTTAATTATTTTGGTTTGACGAGGCAGATATTTTTATTTTCGCATGATGACTAAACATAAATTATATTTCAAAAATAATTTATATTTCAACGTTGATGGATAACAGTAAAAATTCATCTATTAGAAATAGATATATTTTCATCATCGTCACCACTTGGTGATTATTGTACCTTATCTAGGTAAGTCTACGCAGGTACTGTTATATCGCTGGACTGAACTGAAGTCAGTTAATCTTGAAGATAAATACATCTTCAAGATCTTCCTGGCTAGCGAGGAATGTTTCAAGTTTTGTTAGCATCACGAGATACCTAGTTAAAGTAGCTAAAGCCACTTCCCCATTCTATTCTAAGTTGGGAATGTGTCATTTCATCTCTCATTCATTATTTCCATGGGCCACAGTAACCAGCTTTTGTCAGGTGAGGCACATACTCTTATTTTGTCGTTAATGGAAATAAAAGGATGTTTTCCATTTATTTGTTTGGCAAACAATAATTATAATAATAAAAAAACTGGGTAAAAAACTAAATAGAAAAAATAGGCCCCGTAGTTTAGAATATTGTTAAAATTAATTCTGAACAATTACACCACAGAAGGATTAACAGTTGGGAACTTGGGACCCATTCTTCAAACGATCAAATTTTGTTTGCTTTTTCCCAAGCAGCCCTGTAAAATTGTTAATCCTTGCATGGTTTAGTTGTTCATTATTAATTTTAATTCTAAACTAATGGCCTTATTTTTACTGTTTAGTGTATAACGCTATCAGGTTTTTGTTTTTTTTTTTAATTTAAAATTTTTAGTTACGATTGAATGACTTCTATACCTAATACCTACTTAGAAACAAAAATTCGCAATGTTGTCATTTCATTATGGGAGTTAATAAATTAGCAAGAAAGGTTGTGTAGACAACTTTGAATCGTTACATAATATCCTAAACTGTTACTTAAGATAAAAATGATAATGCAAGGAATCTAAAAATAATTTTTTAACACCCATTCAACGATACCCCACTCGATAGGTTTTGAGAACAAAAATTTTCGCGCTAAAAATCCGCCAATAATTTTTGTTTAATTTTTTATATACCCATTGTCACTCTCACAATTAAGACGAATATTAAGCCATTTAGGCTACAGAGCGTGCCAAACAAATAAACATGTATAATATAATTATATACACTCAAAAAACAACCCCCCTACTGGCGTAGTTGGGTAAAAATACAGTTGTTTTAAATCGAAATAATGCTGGGTAGATCTATTTCAGGGCATTTATTGTATTAAACAAATAAAGTGATCGGATGGGGTCCTAAATTCCTCCACGCGTTAATTTATCGCCAACGCCCAGCGAGATCTTTTCCAAGCAAAATTGAGGAAAAAGAGAGAACGATTGGATCGAAAGACAAATATAATCTGACGAGTGAATTAGGAAAGTCGTCGCTGCGTGGGTGAGTGTGAATCGTGTTGAATTTGCCGCGTTATTCTGAGGCATTTCTTTGTTGAGGTCCCATGGACATCATTATAATGAGTAAGAGATAAGAAAGTACACTCCAGTGAGTGTTCTTGTTTCCTAGCTTCGGTAAGCCAACAATCAAAGAAATGTATGGACGGTATTATTTAGATTGACATATTTTTTATTATAGAACTGATTGAAATAAAATTAACCCCAGCTCATTAAAGCTCATCAGTGAAAACCGCATCTAAATCTGTTGAATCGTTCCTGTGATTAGCGGAAACTAACGCACAAACACACAAAAATTCTAAAAATCGTTATGTTCATATATACCCCTAGTATCTTTGTCCTTTCATCTCAGTCCTAGTAAAAGTTTTTCTCAAATATCTTCGATGTACAGACATCGATCAGTTAAATTTTATATATTATGCATTTATATATAACTAAAGACTATGAAACTATTTAAGCTGATGTACAGCTAGTTTACAAAACTCAAGGCTTTAGTAGCTGCTTTATGCTCCGTAAACGTAATAGCAACAAAGCTTACATTCTCCGTGCATAATTAAGACTTTGCCGAGCCAAAGAACAGACTAGACGCTGCAAAGGCGACTAATGTGCCGTCTTTTGTTTTTAAATCTAGCTACAACTATACCCTGGATGGCTTTCAACTTGTTCGAGCTAAACACATTACAAAAGATATGCTTATAGTTTTATACTTATTTATACAAAAGAAAAACTATTTACACAACAAGCGAGACATGTGACAAATAAAACAAAAGATATTGATTATACTTGGGAATTATTTTATCGCCAATTTATTAGATACAATAAAATATTATTTCGATTCTATCAAACTTGCCTGCTGAGGAACGGGTCCCAGATTCGATTACTCATCCGAGTTTAGGAAGGGAAGTGAGTGCCTATAAAAAATATTGCTTCGTTAAGATACCCTAGTCAAGTTCAGAGAGCGGATGGGTAGGAACTCTATGATATTTTAACAGAATATTATTTAGATAATTTATTTATTATATAAAATAGAATAGATATTGTTTTGCGTAACATGACTTTGAAATTTATCTTAGAAATATCAAAAACATACTCTACATATTTTTTTTAATAATTATGTAATTATGTTTTAATTGATAAGATCACGGAACACAGAGACGATAAGATAAATGTCTACTCGGCTAGTTAGTTTAATAAAACGTATAAAATTGTGTAAGAGTTACGCAATTCTTCGAGAACTATTTTAATTAAAATGGCAAAAAAATAAAAAAGTAAAAAACCTGGCTGCGTAAAAAAAATAAAAAAAATAAGCCCAGTAGTTTAGAATGTTATTAAAAGTAATACTGAACAACTAAACCATAAAAGGATTAACGGTTGACGTAAACGTTAACAGTAGATGAAAAAATTCGCAATGTTGTTATATTCATTAAGGGAGTTAATAAATTAGCGTAGAATGGTTGTTTAAATAATTTAAAATCGTTATAATAATATATTCTAATCTGTTACTTAAAATGAAAAATGATGAAAGAAACCTAAAAATCATTTTTGAATAAGTATTCAACGATATCTCACTCGATAGGTTTTGTGAAAAAAAATATTAGAAGACTCAATAATGCGTCAAAATCGGCAATTTTTTCAGTTTTGATATACCTATTGTCACTCTCACAGTAGGTATACATATATACGCTCGAACTGGCATAAATTAAAAAAATTAAATTCTTATGGTGAGCCCTTTTTGAAATTCTTATGGTGAGCTCTTTCATTTAATACGCTTAATGCGTTATTCGGTTTATTTTTATTTTTTGATACTTCAAACAAGGTGGCATCTCACAGCCACCATATTTGATTTTTGAAGTGAAACTTCTTTAGAATCGTTGTGATTTCAAACCGGATGCAACGGAAAAAACGACAGGTAAGAGACACAAATACAAAAATGGATGAAGCCAGGAAAGAATGAGACAGAAATATTCGTCAGTTAAAATAAATAAAAACGACATCGCGACAGTAAAAATGCTAAGTTGTATTCATAGATGGCGCGAGGAATAAGATAGAAGATTCGTTTTATTGCTAGATAGATGGCGCTAGCTGCTCATTTTACTCTTCATATTATGTTAAGAGATGGCGTTAGTTACCACTGTTTTCTTTTTCTTATGTTCGTGGTTATCTTTTAAAAAGTGCTAAGTTGTATTCATAGATGGCGCGAGGAACAAGGTAGAAGATTCGATTTATTGCTTTTTCATCTCATTATCTTGAAACCAAAATTTTGGAAAGTTTCACTTCTACCACGTGTGAATTGCACACATTTTAATTTTTGTTTATTTTACTTATCTAAGAGCACTTGGGTTAACAAGACAAATCTAACGATATCTTAATTATATAAATCCGTTTAGCAGTTTGGAAGATACGAGGTAATAAAAATATTACATGCATACAAGATACGCGCGAAAAACATGGTTTATGTTTTTTCCTGGCGGTTGGGTAAACAAACGTACAAACATACAAGATACGCGCGAAAAACATAAACCTTGGCAGTCGGGTAAAAACATTTCAATATTTTCCACTGCAATAAATTTATCAAATAACTAATGTCTTGCTTGTCCAAACGTAATACTACGAAACTACGAGCTTTTGACGGAAGATGTTAAACATTTGTAATATTAAAACATCAACAAGAATTAATACGATTTACCCTGAGATTTGTTGAAAATTTAATTTCAACTTTGTTGAAGCATGGAAATGGGGTAATGTTTTATAGAAATGGAAATACAAATCAAATTCGAAGTACCTAACAGGATTTAACTACATTCCATTTGTTGCTCTTGAATAATTTGTCCTAGATGTACAAGAGAAGGCAACTGACCTGGAAATCAATTTCAGTATTGGTTGAAAACATGAATACAATGTTACCGACTGGATTTTAATGTAAATGATACATTATAAACAAGAAAATACTTGAAAAATCAGTAACAATATTTTACTCTCAATCTTGTATGTGAACACGATGGAACTCAAGGTACCTACAGCTATTTTTGTGTGATGAAACGAAGCATTGTTATTTTAATTAATAAAAACATATTAATATTATATTATGTAGATATGTTACATATAAGTAGTTGTATGCTGAAAACCGATACGTTAGTTTGAAACCTATCCTCGTATGCTAAAAACCAGACAGTCATGTCGCGCGAGTTTTCGCGGCTACGAATTTCCCGTGGCCAGGCGACAAACGCCGACCACGTGGAAATCACGTTCTGAAAAGTAAGTAATAAAATGTCGAAAAAGGATGAAGGGAGATAAGTTTGGTTTATCATGCCCGTATTGCATGGTCAAAATTAATGTCGATACACTCAAAGGATTTACTTAAAAGGAAATACAAAACAGATTATACATGTATGTTAATTGTTATGTGAAATAATAAACAATTGCAATTTGGAACGCGGTCGGATTAAAGCTTGGTAAGGTATTTAGGATAACCAATAATTCACATGCGATAGTGCCGTTAACACACGCGCAATACAACACGGTTCATCGGTTTTACATCCTTTGCACAATCAATTCCATCAGATATGCTTTCCATATATTTAGTGTTGTACGTTGCAGAATAAAATCAACTACCTGAATCAAGTCTTCTGATTCCGTCTGCTTCAATAGTTGTCTTTTCATGTTCTTCTATTCATAGAGATCAGACTACAGAGACCTATCCATAATTCATATTAATTGGTGTCCTCTGAAAGATAGCTTAGTGTCAGGTAGTCAGTCAGTAAAATAAGCTACTTTATCTTTCTCTTATTTATTGGCAACGCAAGGTCTTTCCACATGACCAATGACCTTACAACACCAAAAGAACTGTGTGCTCAATTTGTCGGTTAAATGATATAAAAACCCATAGTAGCATTAAGAGACCGAACAATCAACAATATGAACAATAAACTGTATTATTTTACATCGAAGCACGGTCTATGATAAACGATAATAGCTACGTAGAAATCATTAGCTGGAAGAGATTCTTACAGTTAGCGCTTTTCGAAGAAAGAACGCTACAAAGAAAGCCTTTTTAACTTGGGAATACCACGATTCGCAGAAATATGTCAGAATAAAGTAACCATTTCCGGGTAGATATTTTTATAATTATGGTGCAACATATTAGCGGGATTTGACAAAGATTCGCGCTATCGTAACAAGTTTGGCTGCAATAAAATTGTGAAAGGAACTTCTTGGATGGCAAAGGCGATGTTTAATCGTGACCACTTCAGTACGAATATTCATCCGCTAATGTAGCCGCAGCATTAGCGATAAGAATCATGGCATGGCGTATTTTCACAATAGTAAATAAAGATGGTGGTGGCGTAGGTTCATTACATTAACCCATTAAAGAGTAAACCTCTTTTCATAATTGAGGAGGAACTTGTTTCACCATGTTGCTCTAGTGCAGACTGGTGAGGGGATATTAACTTAGCATTTTGATGAACTGGTCACTTTGATCTGTAATTCGTTGTGTTGTTTGGTTTTGAATTCCAAATTCAAATTTATTTCAAATTTAGGCTCGTATGTTTCTATTTTGAATTTAGTGATTAATTTGTTTTAGAACCATTATTTCTTTCACATTATTTTGTCCACAAAATGGAAAACTTCAAATAGTGCTTTATTTACAGAAACAGCTCGAAGAATCAATGATGTGTATGGGAAAGCTACTGTAAAAGAAAGCACGGTACGTTTTTAATACGTTTTTGTTCTGGAAATTTTGACCTGCAGAACAAACTTGTGGATGACCGGAGACTCTAGTTGATAATGCAGAACTCAGAAGAATTAAAGGTGATCGTGGAAGCGGAACTATCGTAAACCACGTCAGTGCTAGCAGCAGGCTTCGGTGTGAGTGATAAAATAATTTTAATTCATTTGAAACATAATAGAGAAGTGAAAAAGGCCGAGAAATGGGTACCGCATGAAATTAGTGAAGCACACTCGCGCTGAGTGTTGCGTGTTATTCAACCGTCACAACAACGAGGTAATATTGAATCGTATCGTTACTTGTGATGAAAGATGGATCCTGTACGATAATCGTAAACGCTCATCACAGTGCGACCACTGTGAACTCAGGAGAATCGGCCAAATTATATCCCAAGTGAAAGTTGACCCCGAAAAGGTGATCTAATAAAATTATTTGGAACTAAAGAACTCATTGTATGTGAATAGAACTCTTTTTTATTTTTGAGCTACTAAGAAATGATCTGCTACGTCAGGAAGTTAGCAGAGCATTTCATCGATTAACTTTTTTTAGGCTAAATCGCCAGAACTATTCCCCAAAAGCATCAGGAACTCTAGAACTCTTGTGCATGCGAAGAGAACTCAAATTTTTTTTTGATCTGCTGGGAAATGATCTGCTAAGTTCACTGCCATTCTAATGCTGGTGTCATACAGTAAAGCTTCCTAAGATCTGGCCAGACGATTACGGCAGAGCTGTATTGTCAGCAATTGCAAACCATGATGGAAAGCCTAGATATTAAATAACTGAGACTGGTCAATTGTTCTGGAACACTGCTACTTCAGGACTACACTAGGACCCCATACTTCACGACAGTCGGTAGTCAAATTAATTAAAAAAATATATTTTAATTTTTCCGTATAAAATGCCTGTTTCATATGTATGGACCTAATAATAGTACCGGAATCCAAAACAGTATTTTTAATAGGCATGTAATATGATAAAAAAATGTTTCTATCTAACTGGGTAAGGTTACTGCCCAGCTGCATAAAAATTTTCAAAGTATATTTATTGAATTGTTTCATCTTTGTAACTGATCTGACTACGTACTCGTATCTGATCTGACAGATATTGTGTGTCGTTGATACTACTGTGTGAATTACTAACAAGCGCTACCTATCAGATGACATCTCGATAAAATATGTTGTATGCTTACTAACAACCTCAGTCACGTCTTGGAAAATAATATCAGTTGTAACTCCCGACGCAAAAAGAGGGATGTGTGTGTGTGTCTGTGTCTGTGTCTGTCTCTCTCTCTCTCTCTCTCCCTCTCTCTCTCTCTCTCTCTCTCTGTGTGTGTGTGTGTGTGTGTGTGTGTTAATAATCTATGATCCAACAAGTTACCTACACCATGAGTAGGGAATTGGTATGACTTGACTAGGTGGAGACATTTACTTCATATTATTATTTTTATATTTGAAAATAGATACACTCACACTCATTATTCAATGACGTTTTTTACAACACCAAATATTTTCTTTATCTCCGTTTTAAAAAAAAAAAAAATTCTATGCTTATAAGCAAACCAGCTCTGCGTACTCTGCTTTCTGCTCTGCCAGTACCCACTGCTTTGCGTACTGCTCTGCTCTCTGCCGCTGCTCTAAGCCTCTTACTATAGCTCTATTTAGAGCTCCACCCACAGCCCACACACCCCAAAAATTCTGCCCCTCTGTAGCTTTTATTTGAGGTATAAAACACAGTACTGGTATAAGACAGATATGTACAATATAAAAATAGTGAGCTATAAAACTACTCCGTAACAATATTTTTGTTATTATGTCCTTATCTGGTCTAGTGCTTCAGACGTAATATGACAAACAGACGCACTGAGACCAACATTTATATTATTGTGCTGTAAAATAAATGATGCCTACAATCTACATCTCCATTTGAATTGAAAGGATATAAAACGTTTACGCGCGCCGCGGCCTTGGGTTATATTTGGGTGTTATTGCGTATGTTTTGTAGATGTTGTTTCATGAGAAACTCAAGAAAGGGGGTGTAAAATTATGTACAAAAGAGTTCAGTTTTTGTATTTAAAAATATTGAAATATTAGTAGATGAGTCAGTTTCATTATAGTTGTATAATCGATGAACGTTATAAAACGTCGAAAAAAAGGACGGAACAGAATAAAAGAGAAATGAGTCACGTAAACATGTTACACACTTGCAATTTTTATTAGCAATTTTTGACCCATTTTGTACAATTTTTAGTAGATTCCAATCAGATTTACGTCTGGATGTTGTCAGCCATCTTCATTAGAATGTTTCGAAGCAAGTTGGCAAGTAGCGGGTAGTTCTGACCCAGAAGAGGTGTTCGAAGCTGGGGCACGCATACCTGTAAAAACGTTGCCATTATTTGGGTAACATTACTGGTTTAAGGATCAATACATCTAGATTTCTATTATACTTTATAGATAATCACGTTAGTAACCATTGGCTATTTACATAAAATAAATTTAATGTGTCCCTATGCAAACCTAAGTGTAATCAGCGGGCCTATTATGAAATTTTATAAAACCATTCATGTTCCAGGCAATTCATTTCTCGGGCTTTAAACGACGTATGATTGGCTAAAAAAGTGTCACGTGACCGCTTTCGTAACATAAATTTGAAGTTTACACTGGAACTTGGCTGGAATTAAGAGTTCATATTAGACGAGCAGGTCATGCTTAACACAAAAATGCATTGTTATTAGAACCACAAAAATATTTCAAATTTCAACTCCTCAGTACAAGAGGAAGTAGATCAATAAGTTTGTAAGATTTGTCCCACTCAAGTTAAGGTAAGAGCATTTAAAAATGTCATGTGAATTTTATATCTAGAATAACGCAGCGTATAACTCCGATCAAATTTGCGTCCGTTGTAACATCGAAACGCACGTGTTGCCTCACTGTTACTGGCTTTTATGACGCAATTACACCGGACACAAATACAATGGCATATAGCAATACTCGTACAATCCGGCTTAACGAGCAAGTAGGTAATCGAATCAAAATGAGGACGCTTGGGGAACGATTTGGTTTGCACTAGGATATTCTACAGACTACAATGTGTAACGAACAGTGTAAATAGCGCCTCGAGCACCGAATTTTGGAGCATTTAGAGACCTTATTGCAGGTTAGTGGCTGAGTTTACTGTAGCATTACGAAGGACACTAAACGTCAGACCAAAGTGTTTCGAGCTTGAGTTTCTCCTATTTTCTTAGGCTATATGTGGTTGGGTCTCACTCGTGATCTGATGGCATACAATCTGTGAGTACCCGGATGACCGAGCTTTTTTCGTTTGTGTTGCTTAATAACGCAATCTACTGAGGTAGCTTTAGTGTTGCTAATCGCTAATAGATGTCAGGAAGAGTCTATTGTAGCAGTTTTTCATCGTCTGGAAACACGGATAAAACGACATTTTCTAAAAATGAATATTAGCTAGATCGATGATTCGCCCCCGAAACCCCCTGTATACTAAATTTCATGAAAATCGTTGGAACTGTTTCCGAGATCCAGAAAAAATAATTGCTCGTTTAATTCGACGGCAAAGTCAAGTCAAAGTCAAAATTACTTATTTCATGGAAAATAACGTCTCACTTACGAAAGTTTTAAGCCTTGTCTTGGCAACTTATCATCTTGGCTTTATGAAGAAAACAAAACATATAATACTTAGCCCATGTAAGCTAGGGTAGGCTGCAAGAAAACAAACCTGGATATCTTAGTAAAAGCTTGTTCACTCTCTACTTGAATACACGCCTACCTAACACTAGCTGGTAAAGGTACTTACGACTGCCACTAACACGACCAGGATGGGACACACAAGGTTGATCAGCAGCGCCAGGACGGCCCTCACCAGCCACCATAAGCCAATCATCACTAGTAGACTCGCGAGCATTACCTAGGAAGTAATTACTCATTATCAGAACCAATTACTTTATACACAATTAGACGGCAAGCTTCGAAGAGGTATCTGATGAATCACGTGACATTAGATGAATATCGTGCCCTATCATTGTTCGAAGTTCACCGACACCCCACCAGTGGCAACGAGTCATAATCTAACATTTTAACAAAAAAATAACCGACTTCAAATGAAGTACATCCAATAAAAAAAGAATCATCGAAATCGGTTGGCGCGATATTGAGTTATTCGTCCATTTATCGCGCAAATTTAAGACTTATATGCTTTTGACATGGATGCCATTGTCAGATCTCACTCAAAACCACACGAAAAGCACCAGCTTTCGATTAAAAAAAGAATCATCCAAATCGGTTCACCCAGTCAAAAGTTCTGAGGTAACAAACATAAAAAAATACAGTCGAATTGAGAACCTCCTCCTTTTTTCTAAGTCGGTTAATAACGACTCAAGAACCTGCCTAAGCCGATAATCGAACTCCCTCTGTGTCAACAATTGGGTTCACACAGCACAAGGTTGTATTACATTATTATTTCCTTTCCATCTTTTCTTCTATGACGTTAAAGAACGCGATACAAGGAAATGTGAGATATCTGACCTGTAGAGGGAGAACAGTTACAAATGGAAGCCGTAATGGCAGATCACGTTACAAACTGTAGCTGTTGAAACATTTGGACGTTTCAATAGCAATTCAATTTCTCAGTTAAATATTGTGAAACACCGTTTTTAAGTTATTTCTTATACATTCATTTATTCGCGGATTTAGGGCCGATGAAAGGTAAGTAACATAAGCTTTACTAAAGAACCGATACATACTTAGAAATTTGTACAAGTATCTGATATCTGAAAGGCTCAGTATTAATTTGTTTAATTAACTCACAGCAGTTTACAATGCTTGTAATACGTTTTCAAGACAGATTACTTTACATGGCAAAATCTTATAAGTGTTCTTGTTGTTTTCGGTATACATATCAATACTGTACTAAATCTACCATGATTGATTATGCCGTTTTGTTTTTTTTTTCCGTTGTAGAATCTTTATTATTCACGAATAGTGCTGTGTACGAGTAGATCGAGTGTGTAAATGCTTAAAATAAAAAAAAATTGAAAAAAAAAACAAAATATCCGATTGCGTAAAAAACTAAAAAGAAAAAAGCAAGCCTCGTAGTAAAGAATGTTGTTAAAAGTAATAAAAGTACGAACAACTACACCATAGAATGATTAACAGTCGGGACCCATTCTTCAACCAATCAAATCTTGATTGTTTTTTCTCAAGTAGCCCTGTAAAATTTTAATCAGCCCCGACTCTTAACTCTTCTATGGTTCACCAATCACTTCATCGAGCTTGGTGTTCCACAATAGAAAGCTGAAATTTTAGATATTAGAATAAAACAAATACCTGTGCTTCTTCATGAGCCCGAAGCCAGGACTTGAAGGTGTCAACGACAGTCTTAGCACTACCGTTTGCCATTGGACATGATGCTCGCGACATGCTAAACTGTAAAACAATACTTTGAACTTATTAAAATTACATTGAACTTATGTTTGAATTTTATATTTATTTCAACCTTAATATACATAGTTAATTAGTTAACACATTTAAATTCAAAATTGCCTTGGTAGACTGTAGGTGCGCACCAGCATAATACAAGCCTTAATTTACATGTATATAAAAATGAATCCATACTTCTCTTGATTATGACATCACGCGTGAACGGTTGGACCAATTTGGCTAATTATTTTTTTGTTGTGTTCGTTATTGTTAAGAGAAGGTTCTTATGTAAGAAAAAAATAAGAAAGTTGCGCAAAAAAATTGAAAATTTAAGTAAACTTATCGACCATAACTTTTTAATGTTACCTTCAACAATTTTTCTATTTAATAACTGTCAGTCGTTTGACAGTTGGCGCGATTGATAGAATATGAGAAGGAGAGGCAAATTATTAGGCAAAAAATTGATAGGCGGTACAAAGTATGCCGGCTCAGTTAGTACCAAATATATTTATTAGCAAACATCGTAAGTTTGTTAAAAAATAATATAAAAACCGCTCCCGATAGCTTACGTCAATCTTCAGTGATCGATCGAGCCTAGCTACTTGTAGGCGGACGGGAATTGCATGGAAGACCAATGATGCTTTAAGAAAAATTTTAGGGCGCTTTCGTACTTTGGTTGTTTCTACGTTAGGAAGCGCAATAAAATAATTCTAGTCTATCAAGATTTAAGTAATAGGCATTACTTTGATATATTGACGAATCGCAGACACCTACCTGTATTTTATTTATATTACTATTATTATTTGTGTGTATTATTATCTTGGTGTGTTGATGTCCAAGTCCATGGGCGAGTCAGGCCTTCAAATTAGCTAGCTCTCTGCTAGTTTATCGGCTATTTATTATACATATTTTTTCTATTACAATTATTAAAATAATTATGACCTGTGTATAAATAGATCCCACTCTGGATCGTTCGAAAGGTCTTGGTCCTGGGTTCGACGCAAGGCACAAAATTTAATGATGTGTTTAATTTTCTGGTGTCGGTCTGAGCGTGTATGTTGCTTTCTTTGTGTATTGACCATGGTACCCACAGGGAATTCGAAGGGGCTATGAGTATGTAGATATATTTGTTTATTTAATATTTAAACTATTTTTTACCGTGTGTCCCAGAACCGTCCTCTCCCATCTACAGTCGTCCCCGCAGCTGTGCATGTTGCTAGCAATATGATCAATAACCTCTGATGCGAAAATAAGTGACACGATCAATCTTCTACCTAATAATCTTTCTGAAAATAATAAAATACTATTATATTTATGTAATAAAACGCTTAAAATTACTAACTGATTCAAACTGAACAAGTGAGCTAAGAAAAATATTTTGAAAATCCCCTGAAGGGTTACGGGGGAGAAAAAGTTGGCCCAATTTAACAATTTTCGTTCGTTTTGGTCCAAAATTCGATCGTAAAATCGCTAGTACCATTTTTTCAAAACAGCTATATTATTGTTAGATAACTTGTAGACTTGTAGCGAGTGATAGCTTAGTAAGAGGTCTCATGATCGATTCCCTGTCGGGGCAGAACTTGCCTTGGGAGTAAAGTAAATAATATCGTATTTGTACGTCCATATCACGTGCAATTATAGTAGTAGGTACTCAAGAAGCAGGAATATGAGTGAGTGAGGGTTTTATTTTCATAACATATTCACTGTCACATTCAAACTGTGAACCAGCTGAATATTTCTTATAATCCCAATCTAAATATAGAATGTACCCTACAGATGAATTCCTACAATAAACATATTTTCTTCTTTCAGACGGGTGCCTTTCGTAGATATATTATTATGTTATTACTGAACCTGTTCCGAGACGTGATCTCAGTTTAACATAAATAGAATAGATATAACATAGACATGTTTCTTATGTGTTATTAATGTGATTTGCTAAAATATTTCATCATTATTTATAGGTATACACAAGTATATCATAAATTCTACGTGCTCTGTTTATTAAATTAATGTAAGTGTTATTATAATAAAGGTGCGTATTATAATAAAGGCGCGTATTATAATAAAAATGCGTATTATAATAAAGGAGTGGCCTTTAGTTAGGAAAACAGTGAAAGAAGTTTATTAAATATGTTTGAAAGATAAACATGAATGTAAATGGCAAACAAACTATCAACAAGCCAATAGAAAAGGGCCAACTGGAAAAGTAAACGGGGATACCACATTATTTATGGCTCCCCGACATTTTCACCGAAACATGAGAAACAATATTTTATGGTGATGAAGAAGGAGTGTGTTAGTCGTCGATAAAAATCTCTACCACCCAGAATGAGTACCGTCGGAATTCACCAAGGAACAGCACTCAATCCAGTCGAATACACCTGATGATACACCACCTGACGATGGACTATTGTCCAGAAGCAGTAGGTTTCAAGGGTGGCCAGAAACCTGTTAAGTCTGTTAGATTGAGGTAATACCTGTTACTTTTCTTAAATTGGGTTTGTTTATTTATTTATTTATTTATTTATTTATTCTTTTGCAACACCTTAAGCTAGAGGTTACAAGGGCGAACTTAATGCCTAGTGGCATTCTCTGCCAGTTGACCCTGGGTGATGGTGAAAATGTGAGGTAGGCAAAGAAAACAAAAAAAAAAGATTACAAAAAAAAACGGGAAGAAATAACACAATAAACAACATATTGGTTGCTAACTAATGAAAACTAGCCAAGTCAAATGTAAAGCTTGAATTACATGTTCTTTTGACTAAAATTTTAGGCTTTTCTACACATAACTTGGCACCCATTTAGATCTCAATTCGTTTTTAGAAATTGGCTCTCATTTCACATTTATGTTTTTGATGAATAGACTTTACATTGTAAGATGAGATCAAAGCAACAATAATATTTGCTATTGTTGTGAATATTGTATAAGTCAGTCAACTCATAATTATCCCACTGCTAATAGTCTACCACAATGGCCAAATGCGGATTGGTAGACTTCACACACCATTGAATACGTTATGGAGAACTTTCAGGAGTGCAGGTTTATTAAGGATGTTTTCCTTTACCGAAGCAAGTGATAATTCATTTCTAATACGCATATAATTTTTTCACAATATAATAATAATCATTCACAAGCTCACACAGCGAGCTATGCTCTGTATTTCTTTACGCGACCACGTCAGAAATAATGGAATCCGTACACGAACTAAGATAACCGACATAGCCAAAAATAATAAGCCGGCTGAAGTGGCAATGGGCTGGTCACACAGTTCAAAGGACCGATAACCGTTGGGGAAGAAAAGTCCTCGGATGGCGCCCACGTCTCGAAAAACGGAGTATAGGACGCCCCCCGATCAGGTGGACCGACGACCGACGACCGACCTGAAGAATACAGCGGGCATCCACTGGATTCAGAAGGCTCAGGACCGGTCAGAGTGGCGCTAGTTAGGGGAGGCCTAGGTCCAGCAGTGGACCTTCAAGGACTGACGGATGGATGAATGACTTTTTTGAAAATTCGGTGCGTGCCTGGATTGTTGCTCGGGCTCCTGCGTTCAGGAGACTAACGTTCAAACCGCTATCACTGCTATTCAAATATTGTATAGTAGCAATAAAAACCGTAGTATTGTACCAAAGTAGTTTGTATGTGCTTCCTGTTTGTCATGTTAGAATACCAATGCCATTTCTAAAATGTATTCGGTGTGTGATACGAATAAATGTTAGCCAAACCTCTCCTTGTGACGTGACCACGCGCGCGTGTCACCCTGTCCTAAACTTTTCAATATACCTAGAAATTTCCCAGACGCGTCTGGAAATGTAAACTGGCGAAAAAAGGTCTCCTGAGTGTTTTTTGCACTTTGCAATAATAAGAGAAAATATGTTTCTTTTTGTTCCAGTACATTTTGTGTCTGGGGAGTGCCCCGTGTTACAGTCGTTGAGTTTTTGGACGCAAAGAGTTTTTTGTAGTATTTTTAGTGATATTTTTAAGTACCTAACTATTTGGTTTGGGTTTAGTTGGGTTATAAATATAATATTGTAGCTGATAAGTAAATCGATTTTTTTAGATAATAGTTAGTAATCGACTGAGTTTAGCGACCCTGTTTGCTACAGTTACAAGGGTAAACACTTCTGGAAAATATTTCTTCAGTGTTTCTATGATTTGGAATGAAAGTCTTTAGTTCAAGCCTTTACATTTAGCAGATTTTCTTTCTTTCATCTATGATGGGATAATTTATTGACAACTTGTAAGTTGAGGTCCGTGCCTCAGTTTAAAGAATCTGAGGTGCGTGGACAATTTGATCCCCCTTATTCAGGAAAACAAATATTTAATCACTAGATCACAGATGATGCTGCCATGTAAATTCATTATTAAATGTCTACGTGCATGCATTATTCTTAAAAAGAGGAACAAAAGTTTTCTCTTCACGTATTAATGAAGATTCCCGAAACAAATTATTTTACTTCGGGCAAAATTATTCTTTGCGTAAATTATTAAGGCTAAAAACTCACCTCTCTTCTTACAACAGGGAAGCATTACGAAATATCCTTGTCCATTGTATTATTAAATAATTTAAGTTATATTTGCAAACATTAAAGTTGAATTCCGAGGTGAATTGTTTTAAATATTTAGCTTGTCACATTCATTTGACGTTGACATTTATTCTTTTTCTTGACATGAATCACACACGAAAGATGAAATGCACAAAAAACGTACAAAAAACATTACATTATACTAATTATTTTTTACTTTTTCATTATGGATATTTATTAACTGGATAATTTCCGAGGCTTCTGTAGTGTAAATGTAGGCAAAAATGTAACTAAAAGCAACTTTAAGTAAATAAGTACATTGTTTTTCCTGCAACATTTTAAGAACTTCTATACACAAAGTCACAGATTAGTTCACTGTTTTTACGTAATTTTTGCGTTTTTTCTCTTTCTTTCCTTTTGCTGAATATTCATATGAAAGTATTCTTAAAGAAATAAGGTACAAGTGATCTTGATCATCTAGTATTAAAACAACAATAAATAATAGCAGTATTTATTGAAGTAAATTAAAGTAAAAAGTTCAGCCTATAATAGTACCTAAACTATAAAATAACTTTTGATTAAAATTCACCCATTTGACACTAAAATGGCTTCAGCTTGAAAAATTTCGCTATCAAAGTAGCCTGTATTGTAACCATTTTAAAATCTGTATTTAACAGAAATTTTTTAAAAGTTTTATTCCATATTTGCCCAATACATTTTTTTCAACAACCTCGCGTCAAAATTTTGTAGAAGAAAATCAAAAACAAAAATATTCAAATTGGACGCTATTTTCTTGATGTTCCCTGGTCGTTTCAACAAAATTACATACATTAAGAAGAAACTATCTGAGAGTTGGTAGAAAAAAAACTAAATATCTGCTCATTTGTGGACTCAATAGGAAAAAGGAGCCGAATTTTCAAATTTAAAAAAACGGTCAAAATCTCGAAAACGGTGAAACTTTTACTGAGGTAATTTTTTGACAATTGGTAGGTTCACCCTCAAGATATCTGCACTCTACGATCGATCCACTACTTACGGGACATCCTGTATATAGATAAGTATATTCTGTCGAGGGATCGCGAAAGGAGAATGCCCATTTAGTATGGAGAAATGTACTGACTTTAACATTTTTGTGTCTTGATAAAAATACCTTTATTTGATTATGTTATCTTAATAAATTATACATACTAACTTTAGTCAATGATAATATTAGGAAATAAGAGATTTTAAACAAAACTAATTTGTATTTAGGTTATAGTAAACTCACAGTAATATGGACTCTATGCGGGCGTATTAAAGTCGATTGCGTATGTAATGTCGATCTTTTAAGTTTCAAATTCATTTGACAGTCCCCAAACACCATGAAGTTTGTAATGTATTATAATCACAGAACACTATTACTCCTGGCTGATTATAATAATTTTCTATAAAAAAAATTATTCATTTGACAATCCCCTTACGTCATCTAGTTTGTTGTCATGGATATATTATACTATAACTGTTGTATCATAATTATAATCAAATCAATGATACCTATTGGCCCGAAGGATCTTATAAGATTCCTGATTGGCCCTTATCCAAACATAAATTGCCCAATGGTTTTCTTTTGTAAAACGGAAGTAAAGTTACTTATTAATTTCAGAAAATTATTCCCAATAAGGATTTTTTAGGAAATAGGGTAAAATACTTGAAATATTTTAATTAAATTTTTTGTCCAAAAATCATTGTGACACAATTATTTTTTTAAGAGTACTGGCTATGGGCATTCTCCTTTGACCTACTTCTTGTCAAGACAAGAAAATCAACATAAAGTGCTTAACTCAATTGAGCCAAATAAGACTAAGAGCAAGTAAATAACTGACATTGTAAGCAAGCCATTCAAATTTAAAATTTGCGAACTTTTCTTACTAGGAGGGAGGAAAGAAAGTCTGAAGCATTTCTGATAAAGCAAGCCCTTTTTAAGCAAGACCTAAATTAACGCTTAGTTAACGGGCTTATTTTTTTAGATAAACAAAAATGATATTTTATTATTTTCAATCTTCTATTTCATAAGTTAAATATTTTTAAAGCCCTATCTAAAGCTACCATATAAGGGTAGACGGGAAAAAGCACAGAACACACTCTGTGTACGAAAACAAACATTTTAGCTGATATCCTAAACACTTTTTTAAAAGATATTATTGGAACGAAGTTCCTTATCGCGCGTTATGAAAGGGGGCTAGACGGAAAAAATTCTTACGAAAAGTTGTCACGACACTTTTTGAAGTGATTCAGTAATATGAAACTAGATCGTGATTCAGAAAGTTGTACAGCGCCATCTAATTTCATATTGCTGAGCGCGTAAAACAATACTTAAATCGAAAGGAACTTCGTTCCATCCGGGTGTCCCTTGACACCTCTCAAGTTTTTTTTTATATAGGTAAAGAGTCTGAGTGAAGTTCCATTTTCATTACGGATCAGCCGGCAC